>JAOXYD010018137.1:0-14756 GCA_028565735.1 Pinacopodium congolense
TCCAATTAATCACAATTTAACCATTTAATCCACATTTAACTATGCTAATTCCAATTAGGGTATGTTTTGGGCTGTTAGATGTGGGGGAATTGTTAGGGGGCAAATTTATAGTGTTTTTGGATGTTATTTTTTATATATTTTCTATTATTTTAGAACTTACATGTTTAATTTATGTTTAGAAATTATTTAATTACAGTTTCATATAGAGAATTGGAGATTAGCTGGAAAGAATGTGAGAAAAATATGATTTTTGGACCATTAACGGAACCCCGCATAGCCCATTGCTCATGGACTGCAACCCATCATTGAAGGAGTTAAAAACAGACTATTAATAGTCGGTTCGTTATCCTATAATAGTGCCATTGTAGTTTGGTCCAGACCACTATTGAAGGATGGTAGACACATTTTCCAGCAGATTCCTCAATAATTATAGCTTGTCTTCTTCCTCTGCTTGTAGTTGAGCCTTCCCTATACAAAGAGGACCTTTCCAGACGTTTTAGGCATCTAGAATTAGAGTTAAACACATTAGTTTTAGTTAGTTATCATATCAAAGAAGTTTTTAGCTTGTTTTTCTTTTTAGCCTTTTGTAATATGAGATTGTCAGGTTGTTTGAAGTTCCAGCAACTTCATCCACATAGTCCAGAGTTAGAATATCATATGGGGATGTGATTTGGTTCATTCTAAACTCTTTATTTTCTGTATTATTATTGTTATTTTGAATTAATAGAAGTCTTGTTACTTAACTTACATTTATTATGTTCTTTGAATAAATTTTATATTTAATTTTTAATTTCAATTAAGTAATCACACTGAGTTTGTTTATAGATGATTAATTATGTTATTTTATGATTAATGTATGATTAGTCTCAACCTAGGTTTTTAAAAAATTCAATTAACAACGTGGTTTAAATAAGTGAACTAAGCAAAGATTGTTTGATCATGAGGGTGCTCTAGTCTTAAATTAGGATGGTTTAGGAGTAGACTTCCTAAACTTTAATCCTATTACCCAAAACTGAGGCATAACTGAACTTTAGGATAGGACCAATAGAGATAAGTTTGTAGAACAATTTTATTTCACCATAAGGAGGAAACATCGGTTGAAAATTCAAAGCAAAAGTTAGTTGCATATGAAGACAATAGTAGTTCTCACCAGTTTTAGAGAATTTGAACAACAAGTTTATTTCAGACGTTTGGAGTTCCCTTGATCAAGCATTTCGGCTGAAACATCTTTATTATAGGAGGAAGAAGCCAAAAATATTGGAAGATTGTCCACTTTGAGGAGTCAGCTACACACCACACACTAAGAGGAGCTACAAAAATTTGATTGGAGTTGGTCGAATCCATCATCAAGTGAGAGCTTCTCTTGGTCAATAATTTTAGCTCCAAGCTCTCCAACATTCTTGGAAGTGAACAACACCCCATCTTGATGATTCTTCCATAATTTCTGTCAAAATAGATAGCTGAAAAATTGTTTTGGAGTGGAGAGTGCTCTTGAGAACAGAAATCGGCTGCACCATTTCAGCTTCACTTTGAAGTTTTCTTGGTCAACAATGACAACTTGACATTGGAGTTTTCTTACTTAACAAAGTCAGTAGCAGATGGAGGAAGCTTCCAATGTTCTTTAACTTGTTTTCAAGCTTTCTTCAAGCATTTTATTTTTTTTCTTTTCGTTGTCTCTTATTTTGTTTTACACATTCCATTAGCTTATAGTTATTCCTTTACATTTTGATTGTTTTTGCCCAACCAAATTGTTTGATTTAGTCCATGCTTTTATGTCATAAATTTAATATTTTCTTATGTAATTACATTTAAGTTTTATGTTATTTGTTTTTGCCTTTATCAATCTTATTTTGAATGAAGTTTATTTCATATGCCTTCATTTATTTTCAATGTTCTTAGTTAATCCAAGTTTGGTACTTTATCTTCATGCATTTTTTTAGGTTTTAATTTATTTAGTTTCAATTTTTATTTAATTTATAATTTCTGGAATTTTGATTTAGAGAGTTACTTCTTTTGTTTAAAGAGTTAGTATAGGTTTTGTTTAATTAAGTTTTAGTTAATTAAGTAATAGCTTAAGTAATTTGTGTTTGTATTAGTTTAAGTGTTGATTTGTGTCTTTCTTTTACTGCTTTTAATTTCCAGCCCTTAACTTTAATTCATTAATTTTTTTTGTTGTTTATTTAAATTTTTTTCACCTGAATCCTAGCTTCATTATGAAGTGTTATCTTTTATGAGTTTATTTAAGCGATTTACTTTTAATTTTTCATTTGAATTTTTATTATGAAACCAATCAACCTTGAAGTTTGTTAAGCTTGATAATTTAGATAGACACTTAGTAATAATAGTAGTCCCTGTGAATTTGACTAACCTTACCCATATTACACTATGATAAGTACAATTGCCTAATTGTGTGTTATGTTATTATTACTGTGTTTCATGAAAATTTTTAATTAAAAGTTAGGAACATACAACAAACATCAATATTTGTGTTGTTGCTAATAGAATACATTGTTATACAGTGTGATGAGCTCGTCGCAAGCTATCAAACAATAAATTCCTAACTATCCAAACTATGCAGTAATGGGAGCTAGGGTCAAACCACAAAGATGTGGAATGAAAATGTTATTTCAATTGTTGCACCAAAGAGAAAATTAAACACCCTGAATAGATGAAAGCAAGATAAACTAAGATGCAAAAGACACAAGCAAAGACTTAAACAGTAATCAAATTTAGACAAGACTAATACCAATAGCAAAGAAATAGGTTGGAGATATCTTTAGGATGTCATGATGATCGTTGATCCTATAATCTAAATGATAGGTACTCTTGTCATGGTGTTAGCCTATAGGCTCGAATAAGCTCTCAAGCCCTTAGTTCCTCTAAATTAGGCAAATATAACAAGCTCTAAAAATGCCCCTATCCCCATCTATAACCTAGAACAAGCTCTCTAGATTTAATAGTGAAGAGGCTTTAATTATTAAGGAATGGCTAACTTAGGCCACTAACTCGCAAGCTTGGAAAGTGTAACTCAAAGATATGGAACCCTAGGTTAATTAATTAAATATCCTGACAAATTTAACTAGCCTATTGCTACTTTAGGGAATTGCTATGGGCTATTACATATCACACCCTCAACCCTAGCTTTTGGATTAAGAAATTACCTAAGGTTGATCAAGCCCAGAGATAACTCCTAATTCATGACATTTAACCTAAGTTCCAAATCAACCTTGACAAACAAGTATCTAATTAAGCATAAATTTAACATGATTATGACAATTTTAATCCTTTTATCTTTCTAATATTTCCAAACCCCTAAAAGAACTAGCCACACATGATTAAGCTACTTAAAACCAAGATTGAATGAACATAAATTATGCTTAAGTATTTAAAACAAAAGATTGAAAATTTAAAACTCTTATTAATAAAAACTAAAATTACGTGAATTAAAACCTAAAAACAATTAACAATTGATAGTTATGAAGCATCAATGAACTAAAAACACCACGAATAAGCAAAATTTCATGGAATAACACTTAATCCAAGCTAAATTTTAATTAAAACAAATATGAAAATTTTGATAACTAATATAAGAAATCAAATTCATCTCTTTATCTAATGAAAACTCAAGTTACTTCAATTAATAAGCAATTATCTAGCACTTAATGATCTAAAACTTAATCTAACGCTTTAAATAAGAATTCTAGATTTAAAATTAAACAAAAATTGAATTTTAAATGAATTAAAACTTAAGAACATTCATAGAAACTAACTACTAAACATAGATGAACCGAATACTATATGGATAATGGAAACTATATGGGATAAAACCTTAAACAACTTAATACTTATTCAAAAATAAATCTGAAACTATCATTCATATTTAAAAGTAAACAATGTTTAAGATTAGATAAGAAAATTAAAATACAAAGTCAAACTAACCAAGTAATAATCGGCTATCTAAAGATGAAGCAAATCAGATGTTGAAAAAAATATCAAAGCAAATCAAATGAATAAGACAATGATCTTGCATAGTAAACGAAGTAACAAAACAAAGGAATGCTGCAAATAGAAGTTACACGTGAGTTTCTAAGTCTAAAGCCCTAGGTGAATAGTGATTAATTGGAATTAAACTCAATAATGCAGCTGCTCCTCTCATCTCTCTCCCGATGCTCATCCGTCTCCCAATGTAGCATCTCGAAGCCAAGCTTCGACCAAGACTCCAAGCCTCTAGCCACCACTTGTCCCCACTTCTCCACTTGTTTAACCTAAGTTTTCATGCTTAATTCCCAAAAAAAAAAAACTCTCCTCTCTTGTGTTTTTGTGCAGCTCCCCTTGTCTCGGTCCATACAGGTGCAACTTCAGGCCATGCAGATACAAGACGCTTCAGGTTAGGACCATTCTTGCCAGCCCACTCTCGCCAGGCCCATGCGCCAGCAGCATCAGTCTAAACACCAAGTTGGTTAGTTCCAGTGTAGTCTAAGCAAACAACATATGGCTTAGCCCCTCTCGCCAGTAGAACTCTACAATAAAATTAACAATTAATCATGCAAATCTTTGAAATCTCACATCGGTTTGCATTCGAATTTTAATTTTATTTAAAAAAATTTTATTTCCTTCCAACTTCAATTTTTAAATTTAATTTATTTAAAGTAAACTTATCACCCTTTTAACTTGTTTTTGGGCCCTGAATTCAAATATTCCTGTAAATGTAAAAAAAAAGACAATTTAAGGCTTTAAATAGCAAGATAGGGATGAAATTACATTATAACAGATATAGAAATACTATAAAATGCATCCCAATCATAGTGTTTTCTATTTTTTATTACTCTAGCTTGGTTTGCATCATTTTTAGTTTTTATTTTTTTAGTTTTTGGTTTATTTAGTTATTCATAATCCTTAATTTTATACATTTTGTTCTTTACTATGCTTCCTCGATCTTTTGTTTGCTTTTACCCTTTTTAGGTTAGGTATTTTTGCTGCATGACCTTTAGTCGCTTGATTAATTTGGTAAAGCTAAATCCTAAGGTAGCACGAACATTAAACAGAGGTTAAAGAGAGAAGACATACAAAAGTAGAGTAAAATGAAAAATCTTAAAGCCACATACGGACAATATAAAGCGAAATTGAGAGCCACGAGTGCCATTTACCACAGGTGACCTTTTTAGGTCCATCTTTACAAGAAATAGAGTCGAGCATACAAAGACTGAAAGTAGAAGGATCTAGTTTCGAAATCATATCCCCAAACTATTCAAATTTTATTTAACCATATATAGTCCCAATGAAAATCCAAATGCCTACATCTCCAACTTTCTAGATATTTGGAGCACTTTCAAGTTAAAGGGCATGTTTGAAAAGGTAATCAGGTTAAAGTTTATTTCCTTACAAGTTGAGGAGTTGGGCAAAGTCATGGTTGAAATCAAATCCTCCTAGTTCCATCACTTTTTGGGACCACTAGGTTGAAAAACTCTTGACGAGGTTTTTCCCTCCTTCTTAATTAGTTAAGTTACATAGTGATATTATTTCTTTTTAGCAGTAGTACTAGGAGAATGTCTGCGAAACATGGGATTGGTGGAAGGAAATGCTAAGGAAGTGCCCCTATCATGGTTTTGAGTTAGGTATGTTGATGTAGACATTCCATGTTAGTTTTAATTTCTTTATAAAATAACTAATAGACGCATCCTCTGGAGGCACTAGTAACTTCAAGATTGCTGAGCAATTATAGGAATTGATCAAAAACATTGTCATAAATGCCTATCAATGGGGGAGCATAAGACATAGGGCTCAACCTAGTGGAGTAGTGCACAATATAGATAGATTACCCTCATTAGAAGCCAAGATGGAAACCCTTACAAAGAAACTGGACACCCTGATGGTTGGATCTACATCACATCAAGCTATAAGTTGTGATCTCTATCGATGCAATCACTTGAATTATGAGTGGTAGCCAGCGGGAGTAGGAGTATAGTTAGATCAAGTAGACTACTTTAGAATCACCAAAAGAAACCTTATAGTAACATGTACAATATTGGGTGGCTTAACCATCCAAATTTCTCATGGAGAGCCCAAGGTGAACAAGGTCAAAAGCACCCACCTAGTTTATAACCTTAGCAGCAATCTCACAAGCAACCTACACTAGAGGCTTTACTCGCCAAATATATTTCCGCTACATATACTCACTTTCAGTATATCAAAGCATCCATAAAGAGTCTAAAAGTCCTAGTGGGCTAGGTTACAAAGAGTATCTCATAGCAACCTCTAGGTGCTTTACCTAGTAATACTAAAAGGAATCTAAGGAAGCAACTGCATATGGTATTCTTAAGAGTTAAGAAGGAGGTTATAGAGTTGGTAACCCAAAACAAAGGCAAGAGGAGAAGATTAAAAGGAGGAAATTGAAAAGAACATTAGTGAGTCATCATGTTTTATTAATAACAACGAAATTACTAAAAAACGGATGTAGAAATTAGGAATGAGCTTGGAGTCTATCAAGATATTAAATGCTAAGATTCCTTTGATTAATTCCTTTTGTAAGAATCGAAGAATGCAAGGTTTTTAAGTTAGGTGCTTGCTACTAAGAAATAGAAAAAGTTTTTAAGGATGACAATGAGCGAGGAGTGTGCTACTATTACTATAGAAAAGCTACGAGATAAAATTAAGGATTGTTGAGTGTAATTCGCAAAACAAATTACCATGAGTTTTATGCTAAAAATCACAAGTATACGGGTTGTACTTGTAGTAGAAAACGGATATAGATCCTATAAGGATTGTATCTAGAAACCCTACTAATTTGGCTTACACTTTGTTCAAGAAATTAAATTAAACAAATTAAATAAAAAACAAATAAATTAGACGTAGACTGATTTGGAAGCAAGAGCAACACAACCAATTGCAAATACAGCAAACAAAAAATTCAGAAAAAAATAGGATATGTCATTATCCTTATTTGTTTCCCTTTAATTAATTAATCTAAATTATATTTGGCCTAAGATTTCCTAATATTTTAGCTACCCTTTCTCAATGTGCAACTAAATATCACTAATTAAATAATCTAAGATTATCTTTGGCATCTCTCGACATGCAAAGCCTTTCCTAAATATTTAACTAAATATGAAGCTATCCTATAGGCATTATATTAATTTATCGAAATCTCTTCCTAATAAATCAATACCTTGTAGTCTATAGGTCTATTAAATGCCAACTCTCATTGTACGTTTAACACAAATTACGCAACCCACTATCTCCAATTGTTGTAGGGTTTAAGCTCAATAAACAACAGAAATATTCCTGAATTTCAATTAATAACAAAAGGGTCCCAAATAATTCAAACAACAAATCTTAAAAATGTTTTAGCCACACATAATAATAAAATAAGTTCAGACAAGTCTATATTCTGGAAAATTCAAAACATAATAAAAATAAAATTAAACTAAAATATAAATAAAATGTAAATAAATCTGAAATATAAAATATAAAACTTGATGAACTTGAAGTTTGGGAGTATGTTTGCTGCCCCCTATTTGAGTTTCTATCTCCACCTCCTTTCCTATTGCTATGCTTTCTATTGTCTGTGTTTTCTCCTCCTGTGTCGGACTGCGCCTTCCTTCCTCTGTTGTCTTCTCCTTATTCTGGTCCATCCGTTTATCCTTGCTACCTTTTTTGTCTAGGTTTTGCTTCTTGGATCTGGACTGCTGCTACTGATTGGGAACTGGGAGACTGCTGCAAGGACTGGAGCTAGATTGTAAGAGACGAGCTATTGGGCTGCTCCTGGCGAGTGGAGCACAAACTGCTGGGCGAGTCTGTTAGGTTTGGACTCGCACGAGAGACGGTTTAGATGCGCTCTGGGCGTGGCTTAGGTAGGGGAAGCAAGCGGGTATGTTGCTGGGCACTAGGCTAGGGTTGCTAGGTTGTGCGAGGTGGGCTCAGGCTTGGACTGGTATGGGCTACGCAGGAGCTAGGCGAAGCTAGGGGCAAGTGCGGGCTTCTGTGCACGGGCTCGCAAGGCTGGATCTGGGAAACGCGGGCCACAGGAGACCAGCTTATTACAGGTGCGAGTCTGGGCTTGATGTAAGCTGTGGTCCGATCTCGAGGCTTGCACTTTAGGCCTTCTGCTGCAATTTTTTTCTTTTTTTTTTTCAACTTTAATTTTTTTAAAATTTAATTTACCTACACAATAAATAAATGCACCAATAAAAAATAATTCTGACTTAACATTAATAATTAAATAATAATAAAATACTAAAGTAAACAAAACTTACTTCAAATTAATACTAAATACAAACCAAACAATAATTAAAATTATACTAAACAAAAACACAGAAAATAGATATTAAAACACAATAATAACAACCTATTATGCAATAAAGACATGCAAAACACTTAGAAAAACACATGCAAAAACACAATTATCAACTTCCCCATACTTAAACCTTTGCTTGTCCTCAAGCAAAAATCAAACACAAACAATCAATTCCATCACTCCATTGTTCTAAAGATTAAAGCATGCAATCCTACAACTTTAGCCAACTCAAGTATCAAGCAAATAGATATATCATGATTACTTTTCATTAGTGTGCATAAGCAAACTCAACTTATGAAACCATTGCTCAAAGATAAGTATAAATGCAAAATGAATTTTCCTCACAGTTTCACTCATTTCCCTCAATTGTATGATGGTTCATATTTCACTCAAGCTTCCTATAGGAAACTACACTATCATAGGCTTGCTATTACATCATTTTTTCTCTACGATGAATACATGCTAAAATAGATCAAAAGGATTTGATTGTGGTTGTAATGGGGTTAAGGTTAAGGTGGGTCAAATAGGGTAAAAAGGTTTATCACAAGCATTCATAAAGCATCAAATGCACAAAATGATGACAAATACAAGCTTCCGAGATAAACAAATGAATAGGACTACTACTCTGAACTTATTGATGCTACTAATTATTATTCCTTCTTTTTTTTCTTTCTTTGCTTTTTCTTCTTTTCTTCTTTCTTTTCTTTTGTTTTTGTTTTTGTTGTTTTTTAACAATAATAAAGAAACAATAAACAAAACAGCAGCTAAATGAAATGTGCTTAAAGAGTAGCATTATTGCTAAACTCATCTTAGAAAAAAAATGTAGCTCAAAATCCCAGATAATGCATAACATAATACTCTACTAAGCATGTGAATGGTTAGGCTAATGGGGTTTTTGGGTTTTCAAATAGGGTGTTTCAAGAAACATAAGGGTTAAGGCTCAATGGGGGTAGCAAGGGATAATAAAAGGTATGTCATTTAAGCTAAAGGTTTACATAAAAAGGGCCTTAATCATCTATATTAAGCATGCATCCCATAGACTCAAACAGATTCAAAGTAAGTTCTGAATGTAATAACCTAAAGAAACATCACACATAAAAAGAAATGAAATGACTATAGATGGAGTCATATAGGCTCAATCCTCACATTGGCTCAAATGAAAATTCATTATGCATCTCTACATTACCTTATTGCTAAAGTATTAAGTTCTTAGTAAGCTTATGCATCCAATTACTTTTCATCATTCAACATGGTTCACTATCTACTCAAGTAGCATAATCTAAGTTCAAACATGCATTCAATCTCTTTCCAACTAGTATGATAGAATCTCATGGCAACACACATCAAAATGATTCAAGCATGGATCCATTTCTTACAAAAAACAACATACAACAATACCTTAATATGCCTAAAATATTCATTCTAAACAACAAAATGCAAACAATGCAATCACAAATGCAACACATGCAACAACTACCTACTTCCTCACACTTAAACAACATATTGTCCTCAATGTGGAAAATAGAACACAAAACTTAACAAAAACATAACAAAAATAAAACACAAAAAGATTAAGGGTTAAAATGGCTTATGCTGGTGTCCGTTAATCCAAAGTATAGGAAATCTTCTTTCTTTAGTCCTCCAACAAGCTATACTACACAACAATCCTTCAAACTTATGCAGTCATCAAGTCACATGCTAATTGAACACATTAAACTAAAAAGAATTTAAAAGGAAACATAAAAACAATATATATATATATATATATAAATAAAAGAAAACTACAGTCTTATTGAAAAACATGCATTGTGAATAAGGAGGGGGAGGCGAAGTGTTATAAAAGGACAATTGCTCCTCAGATTTATCCACAAACCTGGGCATGTACAATTTAGCTCGTTATCCATTTACCTTGAAGGGGTTTTCATTTCCTTGCTTTACCTCAAGAACACCTAATGGAAAGACTTGAATAACCTCAAATGGATCATATCACCTCGACTTAAGCTTCCCTAGATATAGACGGAGTCGGGAGTTATAGATTAATACCTGGTCACCTACTTTAAAGTCTCGGTGGAGGATCTTCTTGTCATACTAATTTTTTACGCGCTCCTTATACGACTTCGAATTGTTATAAGCATCCAAATGGAACTCTTCAAGCTTGTGAAGCTGCAGAAGTCTCATAGCACCTGCAGAAGACAAATCAAAGTTCAGAAATTTTATAGCCCAATATGCACGATGCTCTAACTCAATTGAAAGATGACAAGATTTGGCATCTACTATCCTGAATGGTGACATTCCTATAGGTGTCTTAAATGTTATCCTATATGCCCAAAGTGTATTATCTAGCTTTAAAGACCAGTTCCGCCTAGAAGCATTAATAGTTTTCTCTAATATTTTCTTTAATTCCATGTTTGAGACTTCAATTTTCCCACTAATTTAGGAGTGGTATGGTATGGCAACCTTATGAGTCACCCCATACTTAGATAATAATGAATCAAAAACTTTATTACAAAAACACAACCACCCCATCACTAATAATAGCCCTAGGTGTACCAAAACTTATAAAAATGTTCTTCTTCAAAAACTTTATAGCACCTCTAGCCTCATTTGTGGGCAATGCCTCTGCTTCTACCCATTTGCTAACATAATCAATAACAACCAAAATATATTGTTTGGAGTAAGACTTAGGGAATGGTCCCATAAAGTCTATACCCCACACATCAAAAACTTCATAAACAAGAATGTTAGTGGCATGTCATGTTTTCTAGTAATATTCCCGACCCTCTGACGCCTATCACAAGATTTACCAAATGCATATGCATCCTTGAATAAGTTAGGCTAATAAACGCCACATTCTAAGACCTTATGAGCTGTCCTAGGTGCACTGTAATGTCCCCCAGCCTCTCAAGAATGACAATGATGTAACATAGAGGACATTTCCTCCTCAAGAATGCAATGCGTAATAATACCATCAACACAAATCTTGTATAGTTTCTTACCTCAGACATAAATTTCTTCTTGTGAGGATAAGAAAAATCAGGGAGATAGATATTACCAGCAAGGTAGTTAACATAATCTGCAAACCATGGAGTGGCTGTCATAGCCATCAGATACTCGTTAGGAAAAGTCTCCTTGATATCCTTGTGTGTGCTCTCTATGGTAGCTTCATCAAACCTTGACAGGTAATCAGCTACAAAATTCTCAACTCCCTTCTTATCCCTCAACTCGATGTCAAACTCCTGTAAAAGTAACACCCAACGAATCAATCGTGGTTTGGCATCGAGTTTTGTCATCAAGTTCTTCAAAGCTGCATGGTCAGTATAAATAATAACTTTAGACAAAACTAAATATGAGTGAAATTTATCAAAACCGAACACATTTGCCAACATCTCCTTTTCTGTGGTGGTATAATGGCATTGTGCGCTATTTAGAGTCCTGCTCGCATAATAGATGAGATGAAAGATCTTACCTTATCGTTGGCCCAACACAGCCCCCACTACAAAATCACTTGCATCACATATTAGTTTAAATGGAAGAGAACAATCAGGAGACATAAGAATAGGAGCAGTCATAAGCTTATCCTTCAACAATTGAAAAGATATAATACATTTATCATTAAAAATAAACCCAACATATTTTTCAAGTAACTCAGTCAAAGGTCTAGCAATCTTGGAAAAATCCTTAATAAACTAACGGTAAAAACCAACATGGCCTAAGAAGCTCCTAATAGATCTAACATTATTAGGCAGGGGAAGTTTCTTAATGACATAGACTTTAGCTGGATCTACCTTTAAACCCTTGCTAGATATCTTGTGACCTAAAACAATGCATTCATGTACCATAAAGTGACATTTTTCCTAATTTAACACTAAATGGGTCTCTTCGCATCTGATTAAGACTTTCTCTAGGTTATCTAAACATGCATCAAATGAAGTGCCAAACACAAAGAAGTCATCTATAAATATTTTAATGCAAGATTCAAGCATGTCAGAAAATATAGCCATCATGTATCTCTAAAATGTAGCTAGAGCATTACATAAACCAAATGGCATACGTCTATATGCAAATGTACTATAAGAACATGTAAAAGTGGTTTTCTCCTGATCTTCTGAAGTTACCAGAATCTGCAAATACCCACTAGATCTATCTAAGGCACAATAAAAACTATGTCCAGTTAACTTCTCAATCATCTGATCAATAAAAGGCAGAGGAAAGTGATCTTTTCGGGTAGCATCATTCAATTTTCTATAATCTATACACATTCTCCACCCAGTAACTTTCCTAGTGGCTATCAATTTATACTTTTCATTTTCTATCACAATAGTTCCTCCTTTCTTAGGCACCACCTGCACAGGACTTACCCAACCAGAGTCGAAGATAGAATAGATAATACCTACATCCAGAAGCTGCACCACCTCATCTTTTACAACTTCTTTCATGTGTGGGTTGAGTCATCTCAAAGGCTGCACCGTTGCCTTGCTTCCATCCTCCATAAAAATGTGGTGCGTGAAGAATGATGGACTAATCCCCTTAATAACTGCAATGGACCATCCAATAAACTTCTTGTGGTCCTGAAGTACCCCCAACAATTGCTCTTCCATAGCACCTGACAAACAAGAAGAAATAATAATTGGTAAATGCTCAGGTGGGTTCAGATATACATACTTTAAATGACCAAGCCAAGGTTTAAGATTAAGAGAAGGAGGCGCTTCAATCGAAGGTCTGGGTAATGGCTTGACTGGTCTCTGGAGCGGCTTATAAGCTCGATACTGTGTCCAAAAGGCTTGCTTTAACTCAGCTCCAAGGTCTTCCAGTTCCTCTAGCAACTCCTCACCTATATCTTCAAGTATGTTTTGTGCTTCCTCCAACAAACCTGCACAAACAATAGAAGAGTGATCAGTATCAGAAGAATATGTATCAATAAAATTGCATGAGTCAAGAGTAGAGGGATGCTTCATAGCATCGAACACATCAAACACTAGTTCTTCATCTTGAAGTCTCAAGATAAGCTTTCCTCGCTCTACATCGATGATGGTTCGTGCAGTGGTCATGAAAGGTCTCCCAAGAATGATGGGGATGTCTCTGTCTTCCTCCATGTCAAGAACTAAGAAATCCATCGTGAAGATGAACTTATCAACCTTGACCAACACATCCTCAATGACTCCCCTCAGATACGTGATGGATCTATCTGCCAGCTGAAGCGAAACAGTGGTGGGCTTAGGCTCCGCCAATCCTAGCTTCCTAAATCCATCAAAGTTAATGCTCGCACCCAAATCCATCAAAGCCCTATCTATATGCAAATCACCAATAACACAAGCAATAGTAAAACTCCTTGGATCCTTAAGCTTCGGTGGCAACTTTCTCAACAATATAGCCGAACACTCCTCATTCAACTTCACCATGGCATACTCCTTAAGCCTACTTTTATTAGAAAAAATTTCTTTAAAAAACTTAGCATAAGAAGGCATATATGCTATGGCTTCAACAAAATGAATGTTTATATGCCACTTTTTCAATATATCAAGAAAATGACCAAACTGCTTATCTAATTGTGTACCCTTCAACCTTTGAGGATAAGGGATCTGAGGTCTTACCAGATGTTTGACAGGGTCAGCAAATAATCTTAGATGATCCTCCTTTGCAGTTGGTGCTTCCTTGTCCTCCTTATTAAGCTCCTGACTCTCTTCTTCTTTACTCTTGTCCACTTCTTTATCTGTTTGCTTACCTTTAACTTCCTCAAGCTGTCTGTCACTCCTCAATAAGATTGCCTTTGCATGTTCTCTCAGGTTGGTCTTAGTAGTGCTAGGCAATGAACCCAGAGGTCTTTCCTTCAACAAACTCACAATATGGCTCATCTGATTCTCTAAGTTTCTGATAGAAGATTCTTAATTTTGCATTCTGACCTCAATAGTAGAGATGTACTTCGAGAGTAGCTCCTCGAGGTTTGATTTCTCAGGTGGCACAGGATTAGGAGTCTTGAAACTAGGAGGCGGCTGTCTCTGAATATTAGATGGTTGTGGTTGTACCATCTGATCATTCCTCTAAAAGAAGTTAGCATGATTCCTCCAACCAGGATTGTAGGTGTTAGAATATGGATCCCCTCTCTGTCTGTTGTAATTTCCCATATAATTGGCCTCTTCTTACTCCTAAGCAAAAGGGTTACCAACTTGACACTTGGCAGATGAATGGGAATCTCCACCACAATGTTTGCACATGGCACAACTCCTCATAAATGAACTCGCTCCTCCTCTTACACTATGCATCAGATTATCCAGTTTCTTCGTCAAAACATCCATCTGAGCTAATAAAGCCACTATATTGTCCACTACACGAGTACCTACAGGTCACTTAGGATGCCTTTCTGTATGATATTGAAAACTGCTTGTGGTCATCTCATCAATCAACCTATAAGCTTGATTTGGTGTCTTTCTCATCAAGCTACCTCCTGTTGCTGCATCTATGATAC
>JAOXYD010018147.1:0-14756 GCA_028565735.1 Pinacopodium congolense
AGTTTTGTTATCATCTTTTCCTTAAAAGTTGAAGTAACTCCATGGTAAACCTATAATTCCATGAAATGAAAAGATCTAGTAAATCGCATGAAATTTCTCAAAAGTCACCAATAAATGAGATAACATAATGTAGATATGAATGTTTATCACTTTAAATATGGAATTGTTATGACAATAAGCATGCAAATAGACCCTATTAACCACCTTTTTACTAAAAAGTTTTGGCTCATCCTTATTGCTTTCAGCACGACTATCACCATCCCTATCGACTTCATTCTTATAATTCAGATTATATGACACAACAGCAATCATTGTCTTGAGAATCGTTAATACTGTAAGAAAAGTTGGAAAATAAAACGGACATATAAGCTACTCTATGAGTAGAAGGAATACCTTCTTGATGGATGAACACATGCCATGAAAATGGTACTGGCTGTTTTGTTATCATACCAAACATTTATCCCGTAAAGTTCCTTAGTATTGTTAGTGATCTCCTGACCATTGGAACATCTTCACCTTTTTAGCCCAAGAAAAATTTAAACAACTAGTATAATTTAACACAAATATAAAGTACAGAAAAATAGAGATCTAATTACTATTAATAGAGAAATCCACACACCTCTATCATTTTACACAAGATATTTCGAAGCTTTCAATTCTAAGCCTTATTTTGACAATTAGCTTTTATACTTTGGAAAATGTGAAAGAAAACATAATTTACTTAACCTCTTATCCTTAAAGGAGCTCAAATCAGTCTTCAAAAATATATTATAGGCCCCAAAACTCGACTCGAGTTAAAAGTTATGGCTTTTTTTCTTTTCGTTATTCAATTTCGGTAAAAACTTCAAAGCTATTTCTTCCCCATCATTGTGGTAGGCTTGAAATAGTTTTATTATATATTTTTTTAAGGCTGAGGTAACTCCTCAGTAGGCCTATAATTCCATGAAATGAAAAGATCTAGTAAATCGTATCAAAATTCTCAAAAGTCTCTAACAAATAAAAGAACATAATGTAGATAAAAAAGGTCTATCACTTTAAATATGGAGTTGTCATGACAATAAATAAGTAGATAGCCCTTATAAACCACCTCTTTGCTGAGAAGTTTTCACTCATCCTCAGTGCTTATAGCACGACTACAACCATTCCCATCATCCTCATTCTTATAATTCAGAATGTATGACATAAAAGTAATCATGATCTTGGGAATCATTAATATTATAAGAAAAGTTGAAAAATAAAACGGACATATAATATACTCTAGTAGTAGAAGGAATACCTTCTTGATGGATAAACGCATTCCATGCAAATGACATTGGCTGTCATGTTATCATACCAAACATTTATCCGGTAAAGCTATCATAGTGTTACCAATGATCTCCTGATCATTGGTACATCTTTTCCTTATTAGCTCAAGAACAATTTAAACAACCGGTATAACTTAGCTCAAATATAAAGTGCATTCACAGAAAAATCCACAAACCTTCAACATATTACACAAGATATTTCGAAGCTTTTGATTACAAACATTAATTTGATGTCTTGCATTTATATAACTAATGCTTTGGAAAATAAGAAAAATCAAAACTTCCTCGACTTTATATCCATAAGGGCTCTCAAATAAGTCTTTAAAAACATATTATGGGCCTTTTAACTTGATTCGAATCAAAATTTATTGCGGTTTTACTTTCCATTATCCAATTTCTCTAAACACTTTAAAGTTATTTCTTCTACATCATTATGGTAAGCTTATAATAGTTTTGTTATCATCTTTTCCTTAAAGGTTGAGGTATCTCCACGGTAGGCCTATAATTCTATGAATGAAAAGATCCAGTAAATCGCATTAAATTATTAAATGTCTCCAATAAATGACAAAACATAATATCAATAGGAAGGTCTATCACTTTAAACATGGTGTTGTTACGACAATAAATAAAAAATAAACCTTATAAACCACCTTTTTGCTGATAAGTTTTGACTCATTTTCAGTGCTTACAGCACGACTATCACCATCCATATCCTCATTCCCATCATCGTCATTCTTATAATTCAGAATATATGATACAACAGTAACCATAATCCGAAGAATCGTTAATACTGTAAAACGAACATATAGGATACATTATGAGTAGAAGGAATAGCTTCTTAACGCATGAACATATGCCATGTAAATTGCACTAGCTGTCTTGTTATCATACCAAAAATTTATCTAGTAAAGCTCCTATAGTGTTGACAGTGATCTTCTGGCCATTGGTACAACTTTGCCCTATTAGCTCAAGAACAATTTAAACAGTCGATATAACTTAGCACAAATATGAAGCGCAAAAAAGTAGAGATCTAATCACTATTCACTGAAAAATCCACTAACCTCCAACATATTACACAATATATTTCGAAAATTTCAATTATGAGCCTTATTTTGACGTTTCACGTTTATACAACTGATGCTTTGACAAATTTGAGAAAAACACAATTTCTTCAGCCACTTGTCCCTAAGGGCCCCTAAATCAGTCTTTAGAAACTTATTATAGGCCCAATAACTAGATCTAAGTCAAAAGTTATGAACTTTTTCTTTCTATTATAAAATTTCTCTAAAATCTTCAAGTTTATTTCTTCTACATCGTTATGGTAGGCCTGTAATAGTTTTTTTATCTTCTTTTTCTTGAAGGTTGAAGTAACTCCAGGATAGACTTATAATTACATGAAATGAAAAAATTCAGTAAATCGCATGAAATTTCTCAAAATTCACCAATAAATGAGAGAACATAGTGTAGATAGGAATGTCTATCATTTTAAATATGGAGTTGTTATGACAATAAACAAGCAGATAGATGTTATAAGCCACCTCTTTGCCGAGAAGTTTTGACTCATCCTCACTGCTTTCAGCACGATTATCACCATCCCCACCATTGTCATTCTTATAATTCAGAATATATGACATAGCATCAACAATGATATTGAAAATCAATAATATTGTAAGAAAAGTTTGAAAATAAAACGGACATATAGGCTACTCTATGTGTAGAAGGAATACCTTCTTGATGGATGAACACATGTCATGTAAATGGTACTGGCTGTCATGTTATCACACAAAAAATTTATCCAGTAAAGCTCTCATAGTGTTGACAATGATCTTTTGGCCATTGGTACATCTTTGCCCTAGTAGCCAAAAAACTATTTAAACAACCGGTATAACTTTGTACTAATATGAAGTGCATAAAAGTATAGATCTAATCAATATTCAAAGAAAAATCCACAAACATCGAGCATATTATACAATATATTTCGAAAATTCAGATTATGTGCCTTATTTTGACAGTTCGCATTTATACAACTGATACTTTTGGAAATTTGAGTAAAACACAATTATTTCAGCTTCTTATCAGTCTTTAAAAACTTATTATGGTCCCAATAACTATTAAAAACTTATTATGGGCCCATTAACTAGACCTGAGTATAAAGTTATGACCTTTTTCTTTCCATTATAAAATTATTTTAAAATCTTCAAGATTATTTCTTCTATAGTATTATAGTTAGCCTGTAACAATTTTGTTATTTTCTTTTTCTTAAAGGTTGAAATAATTCCAAGATAGACCTATAATTTAATGAAATGAAAAGATTCAGTAAATCGCATGAAATTTCTCAAAAATCACCAATAAATGATGAGAAAATAATGTAGATATGAATGTTTATCACTTTAAATATGAAGTTGTTATGATAATAAACAAGGAGATAGATCTTATAAGCCACCTCTTTTTCGAGAAGTTTTGACTCATCCTCACTACTTTCAGCACGTTTATCACCATCCCCATCATTGTCATTTTTTCAGAATATATGACATAGTAGCAACCACGATCTTGAGAATCATTAATATTGTAAGAAAAGTTGGAAAATAAAATGGACATATAAGATAATTTATGAGTAGAAGGAATATCTTCCTGATGCATGAACACATGCCATGTAAATGACACTGGCTATCTTAATATTATAATAAAAATTTATCCGGTAAAGCTCCTATAGTGTTGCTAGTGATCTCCTGGCCACTATAATTTAAACAACCAGTATAACTTAGCACAAATATAAATTGTAGAAAAATAGAGATCTAATAAGTATTCACAAAATTAACAAACCTCTAGCATATTAAATAAGATATTCTAAAGCTTTTGATTCTGAGGCTTATTTTCACGGTTCACTTTTATACAACTAATGCTTTGGAAAATGTGAGAAAAATACAACTTCCTCACCTTCCTGTCAACAAGGGCTCTCAAATCAGTCTTTAAAAACATTTTATGGAACCCATAATTCAACACGAGTAAAAAGTTATTGTCTTTTTTTTTCCCATTGCCCAAATTTTCTAAAAATTTTAAGGTTATTTCTTTAACAACGTTATGGTAAATCTGTAATAGTTTTGTTGTTTTCTTTTTCTTAAAGGCTAAGGTACTTTCACGGTAACTCTATAATTCTATGAAATGAAAATATCTAGTAAATCTCATTAAATTACTTAACAGACTCCATTAAATTACAGAACATAATGTAGATAGGAAGGTCTATCACTATAAATATGGAATTGTTATGACAATAAATAAGCAGATAGACTTTATAAACCACCTCTTTGCTAGGAAGTTTTTACTCATTCTTAGCAATTTTCCTTCTTTTCCTCTCTCCCTCTCCTCTCGCCCTGTTAGCTTCCTCCTTGTATGACTACGACGAACAACAAGAATTAAAACACACTTCTTCAAATCCTGCTAAAGAAAAACCAAGTTTCCTATAGCATAAACCTAAATTTTTGTGACTATTAAGGAAAAGAGAATTTACTTCACACTTCCGCTTAAAACTTAAGCGATCAGAACTTGAGACCTTGAAACATAGTAGCTTTTGCCGCTTTCTTTTCCTATGAAACATCCAAAATCATGAATTCTTTGATTACATAAAAACCATTAGTTTAAATAATTGTTTAAAAAATTTCATCATGTAAATAGAAATTACATAAAAAAATAAATACCTCAAGCTCTCTAAGCTTTTTCCTCAAAGCTCGAAGGCTCATCTCAGTTGCATTGAACTGATCATTACCCTCTTCCTCATCTTCTTTTTCTTCGTCTTCCACTCCCTCCCACTCTTCATCATAATAGCTAACTGTTTCCTCTTCTTCATCAGTACCCCTACTTTCGATATCACTATCATCTCCATCCTCATCGCTGATAGAAGCTAACTCATGATCCTTTTTAAGCAACAACGATGGACAAATCTTCAAGGAAAAAGTAGTTATTGATCCCAAATTTGTGATACGTATGTCATTGGATGCAATGAGTCACATATACCAAGGGGCAGAAATATCAAATAAACAAATGTCTAGATACCTTTCTGAATAAAGTCATCGGAGAACATGTAACAACTGAGATTGCTTTTTTTTATGTGACTTATTAGACAATACTAGATCTTACAACAATTCTTCTGTCACCAACTGGAAATCACATTAAAAAGGATCGATTTTAATAAGCTTTTAAACTATGAATGACCAAACAACACAATAGAGGTATAAGTGCCGTGATTAGAAAATCAGAATGGAGCACCTCATCCCATCAAACATATGAGATTTTAACTAGAAAAGGAACATAAATAGGAGAATGTGCAAACCAAGTGCAAGGGAATAGTTACCAAAGGCATACGCATGCATATTTTTCTTATCACATCTAGCTCAACAGGTACTACCTGGAATGAAGCAAGTTAAAGGCAAAATTAAGTTTAACATTCTCTACCAATTGTGATTACGTAAACAAAAATGTAACCAAAAACAAAATAATACCTCAGGACACCAACTGTTGCACACAAATTAGTTTATTATTTGTCTAAACGGTGTTTCAATCGATTCAGGAAGCACCTATTGAACACTTGATTTCTTGATGAGCAGGGTAGCACAATAACAATAATGGAGAGAGAGAGAGACAGAGAGAGAGAGAGAGCGTAGGAGGAGAGCAAACTCAAACTTCCGTCTCGTAATCAAACAAATCAAAACAGACCACCATACCTCATCATGGCATGCTTCAATTACATCTTCAAGCAAATTAGTGATATCCTGTTGATGTGGTTGGATAAATGAATAAAGTGAATTTGCAAAATCATGAAAAGAAAATAAATTTTCAACTGGAGCAAAGCAACCATCATACCTTAATAAGCTTATGAAGAAACGGATAAAAATTCAACAAAACCAATTTGTGAATCGCAATAGTATGTATAATTATCCTCAACATCATCACTTTAACCTAAGGTTTGCACATAATCTATATTTTAATATATTTTATGAGGGATAAAAAGCGGAAGGAAAGAGAAAATATTTTACACTTGACATGTTTCTTTCGTATATCAAACTCATGTTTCCCATATCCTTCAAACCATGAACCCAGAAAAGATAACAAACAGCACTAAAAATTGACCAAGTAAAAGTAACATACGGCAAACTGCATTATTTTACAAATATTAAAAGTAAAGTGATATTTTTAAAAATGTTAAAGATTAAATTAAACTATTTTTTAAATATTAAGAGGCAAATTGTATCTCTTACCAATTTAATATGTAGGTTTACTTTATAACAGCCTACCTGAGGTTAATGTGTATATAGATAGTTGGATTCCTGAATTGACTGATGATTCAATTGTTTAGATCGACGAGAGTTATTCCAAATCCTTGATTTTTTTTTCAATAATAAGAGAAATAGCTATCATCATATATACTTTTAGGTTTATTCATACAATTTCAAAAGAAAAGGGACAACAATATGTTTGGCTATCAACTTTTGGTGATTTTTTCCAATTCAGTTATAAATTTTTATAACTTTTCAATCAAGTCCTAAATGTTTGTGAATCATAACAAATACTCGATTGTTATGATTTGCAAACGTTTAGGACTTGATTGAAAAATTATTAAGGTTTAAGACTAAACTAGAAAAATCATCAAAGGTTGAGTTAATATTTATTTATACAATAATTTTATAAATAAAATTTATTAACCATATGAAAAATAATATACAATAAAATAATAATTTGTTTGTATAATAAGAAAAAACTTGAGACATTTATTATTAAATTTCATATAGATAAGAATTTTATTTAAAAAATGCACGTTACTATTTATTTACAATTTTTAATAAAAATTTTATTAATTAGTCCATATATTTTTATTTTATTTTAAATAAATTGATAATCAAAATTTAAAACATTAAAAAGGATAGATTGCACAGGAAAAAAATTTTAATAGTCTCTTTGAGATCAGATTGGTGATAGGTAAGACTGAAAATGGTGACCTAACTTGAACTAATAACATGAGTAAATCCCTCAATTTTGTTTCTTAATAAAAGTGGGTGTAACAAAAAAAAAAGAATTTCATAGAGTTGAAATTCATTTGCTTCACATTTTGTTTTTAAAGTATATTAAAAATAATTAAAGTTTTAAATTACATATTAGAATTTCATTATATGATAATCTGGCATAAAATAATACAAGAAAAATGTGCAGCTAATTTAATTTATAATTTGTAAGTTAAAACTTTTAATTCAATATTATATAGCTATATTTGAATCATGTTACAAGGAAATTTAAGCCCATATATCACATAAAATAAAGACGGTATTATTCAATTTCTCCTTCTAATTTAAAATTTTACAATTATTATACAAAATATCAAAAAATTATTTTTGGAATAACGATATATTTAGTCTTTAATCTGCGATGATTTTACCAACTCAGTCTTAAATCTTTATAATTTTTCAATCAAATTTTAAATGTTTGCGAATCATACCAATCGAGTACTTTTATTTTGACGTGATCCAAATGAAAGTACTTAATTGGTATGATTCGCAAATATTTAAATTTTAATTGAAAAATTATAAAAATTTAATATTTAATTGATAAAATCACTAAAAATTTAAAACCAAACCTATGAGTGTTCAAAAAAGAAAACAATTTCTGTTACCAGACTTCTGAGCGATGCGAGGTAGAGTTGTTTATCTTTTTAATGGAGGAACGGTTTAGGCTGTAAGATGAAATGGCAAGATCGATGCTGTTATAGGATAAGCCCAAATATTAATTAGGTCACATCAGAAAGCTTTAGCCTGTTGACGTACATGGCACTGAAAGAGACGAATTCCTTCCTAAATTTGCGGGTTAACTATTCTTTTATGCATCTTAAGGGCAATAATGCAAACCTAACCTGGACAAATTCATCTTTGGTTTTCAAAGCAATATGTCTCAAAATAATACTGACAAGAGGATATGAAATGAACCTAAAAGGAAGGAAGCTGTAACTAACAACCCCATTTTTAGCTACTTCTAACAATTTAAAAGAAAAACAAAAAAAAAAAGGAATCATTTAAATACTCTTTTTTGCTTCATCAAGCATGGCTGGAACTGGGGATTTTTGTTTGGTAGTGTGGTGGACAGCTGGCAAGAACCAGAGAGTCAGATTAGGTGTTGATTATGTTCGAATATTTGCACATGGTGGTGGTCCTTTTTTTCTTTAGTGTGTGGGTTGGAATATTATTATTTAGAAATTATTAGGACTTACTACCACCTGCCCTTTATCTTGTGATGTGTGTTTGGTTTAATCTTGCAATAAGAAAGACATGAATTGGTATTGCCGTACTTACAGAAGTGAGTACTCACTGTTTCCTATCTTCGTTGAAAGTTACATGATTTGTGTGTATCTGTGGTTCAGCTGGACTTGGTCCTCAGTCTTCAGATTATAAAAACGACAAAGTTGATTTACTTCTTCATCGCAGTTTACTTTGACTAGTTGCACTTCTTTGGCTTTTCAAATTATGCAGATGTTACAATTTTTAGCGTCTTAAAAAAGGATGGAAATTAGAAATAGAATACCTCTTTTCCAAGGGAGACGGGCTTCAGGCTTCTGGTTAACAATCTGCGTAACACAACTTTTTGGAGCAAACTTCTATTTAGCTCCTGTTTGGATTGGCGTTTTATAGGTTAATAAGCTTTTTTTATCTACTATAAAAAGCCTTAAAAAAAGAGTGTTTAATTATAGAATTAAAAAGTATATTTTTAATAAATATGATTTTTTATAATTAAAATGCAATTTTTTAAAAAGTTAAATTTGAAACTTCTAAAAAAAAAACTTCTAAAATGATTTTTTCGGATAAATATTTCAAATCAATTAATGAACAAATTTTTTAATTTCTTTTTTCCTTGTATTTTTAATATAATATCTGTAATACCAATATATATTTTATCTTTACATTTATCTTATAAACTCATCTTCTCTAACGAGTCTTCCATCTTCACATTTGGTGTTAACTATATATTCTATAAAACTTTTTCGAAAAAGTTCTTTTTTAAACGACATTCAAAAAATCAACTGATTTCTTAAAAAAATTCTTTTAACAAAAATTTACAACAAAAAAATTCTACTAATAAAAATTCTGTTAATAGCACTCAATTATGCTCGGCTTTAGATTTACTGAAAGGCAAATTCATTGGGCCGGACCAAAATATGTTTCGCAACAGTTATAGGAACAAATCATGCACCAATTTTTTTTCAATAGAAAAGATAAACAGACCTTTTAATGCTCATGTTTTCTGCAAGCTAGTTCCCAACATCTTTGAAAGTTGTATAATGCCCGAATGCTACTTAAATTGAATAAATAAATAGTCAATTGGCATGATCATAAAAATATTAAAATTAAACTTAAACAATGTAATTTTATTAGTTAAATTACTCAATTGTAGTCAATATTAATTTATGTTTTTTTTGTAAGATAGACTAGTAATAAAATGTTAATAAAAAAAACAAGCACATTCATTGAACATTGATTTCCTAACAACATTATTTTCTACGAATCGTTTTTTGTCACTCCATTCAAATTCGCCCAAATTTGATGAAGACATCAGTCAGCAATCTGACCAGTTTTAACGTTCCTAAAGGAAACATGCCTGGAGTAGCAGGCAGGGTTGGCTATTTCTTTGCAAGTAGTAGTACTACCCATTTGCGTTCCAAGTTGAAGATGAACCCGGTTTACCTGTCAACATACCACTAACCATTGACTGAGAAAATACATCGGATTTCAAAGTAAATCGATTGACGAAGCTGGCCAGGCTTATGACCTGGTCCAATTTTCTGGTCATGTTTTCTTATTCTACCGGCACGCTCTACGTCGATCCCTTTGACTTTTGAACCGTACAACTTCCCTCTAATACTTCCGTGACTTCTACCTGCTTTATGTCCACTTCTCCCTTCAGATGGGAATTGAATGGTAAGAGGCGAATATACAATAATGAAAGGGGCAAAAAAAAAAAAAAAAAGGAAACGTGAATCACAAGAGAAACAATTTTTACTTCATATAAAAGATTTGGTAGGCAAATATTGTTTTTTTTTTTTAGTCATGAAGAGTTTTGCATGCAGTTAAAAGTTTTGGTGCCGGGTAGTGGCATCAGTGTCTGAATTATGAACTGATATTACCTAATACCATTAGTGTGTAATTGCAAAAACTGAATCGATTACATTAATCAATACCATCATTTCAAAAGTTCTAACTTTAAATGGAAGAAAAAAGGGGGTATAATTTTCTAGAGGCATCAAGTTTAACACGAATGTCTCTATTTAGATCAGGACAATTCTTGACATGACTTTTTTTTACTTTATTAAATGCGCGTTAAGCATCGTATAAAAGCAATATTCCATTCACTCCGTATGAAATCGCAGCTTTTCATATTAGATTAGTCAAAAGAGCCTAAACAAGTAATAAACAATCACTTAATGGCTACATACGCGGAGGACTTCCCAAAATTAGAGCTTAATTATTATGAAACAAAAACAAGAACATATACTTTATAGTACACTCAACTCAAAGCACCATCCGTTAAAAGTTGTCAATGAACAACAGCTGGCAAATTGACAGAAAAAGAAAGCTGCAGACTTTAGGAGACACAACGTTAAGATTGGTGATAATCATCCCCCATGGTTAGCGCTGGCAACTAACGAACTGGGTCATGGTTGTTTGCTACTTTACAAACCCTAATGCTCTCATCCTTTACTTCGATGGCCCCAAAAACTTGGGACACGCCACAGACCATTGCCAGCCGGATGGTTCTCTTTGTTTCTCTTATATTGGTTTATAAAAGCAGATTTCAAGCAAACAAATGGCTTCTAGCTGTCTCCATTCAGATGCTGAATTTTGTCTCGCTATATGCTAACTAATTAGAATATTTAAGTTACCTATATTCATTCCTTGCCAGGTTTTTTACTATAGATCACAGCCTTGCGTATTCTTCCTAGGAAATTAATTTCCCCTTTTTTAGGAAAAGAAACTGAGAGCACGTGCCATTATGGATGTAATTTTATTGTTGTACTTTTATGCTAATAAATAATAAATAATAACATTTTAATTAAACTCTAATTTGTTATTTGGTAATATTAAATGAAATATATTGTACTATTTTATATTATTTAATCATAATAAATGACAATATAATTACGTAATATCAAACATCAAATTTTATTGAATTTCATAAATTAAAAACATTTTAACATTAAAAAAAGACAAAGAAGATTCATTACACAAAAAAAATTAAAAAATAATATCGCCAATAAAAATAATCATAACATAATTCACTAATCCTCTGAATTAGTATATTGTTCTCATAAATGTTCTATTAGTGTATTCCTTAATTCGATATGCGCATTTTTGTCCTTGACTTGCTGATACCGGGTAAGAAATTGTTGAAATCGGATATTTTCATTTGTTACTCTTTTTACAGTTGATTTTGGAGTTTCTATTACAACTGTAATTGGTCTATTTAGATCACATTCATCTTCAACAATCATATTATAGATAATAATGTAAGAAGTCATGATATCATGGAACACCTTTTATAAAAAAAACGTGACAATCCTATAATAATCGCAAATTGCGATTGTAGAACTTTGCATGCACGCTCCACGTCCTTCTTACATGACTCTTGCCTCATTACAAAATATTTTTTCTTTACAGAACGTGGCTTATGAATTGTTTATACAATGGTGGACCATTTCGGATAAATCCCATCAGATAAATAATATCTCATATTTTATTCTTTTCCTTGAATAACATAATGAGTAGGAGGAACAATACTTTGACTACAGTTAGAAAGTAAATGCGATGATTCCAACACATTAATGTTATTATTTGTACGTGGCATACTGAAATAAATGTGCCATATCCACATATTATAATCAGTGATAGTTTCAAGAATAATAGTTGTTGATTTTGAACGTCTAGCATATTGTCCCGACCAAGTCGTCGGACAATTTTTTCAATTCCAATACATATAATCAAGACTACCTAACATTTCTAGAAAACTAGGTTGCTCACCAATATGAAGAAGCCTTACAATATCGTTAGCATTTGGTGATCTAAGATACCACTTTGCAAAAATAACGATAATGGCATGACAGAATCTCTTGAAGCCTTAAATTGCTGTTGACTCACCAATTTTAACGTACTCATCCGTAGCATCTGCAAGTATACCATATGCTAACATTCGGAATGCGGTTGTTATTTTTTGTAGAGTGGATAATTGAAGTCTACCAAGCCCATCTCTTCGTTGTTAGAAATAGCTATCATGCTCTTTTACAGCATAAGCAATGTGAATGAATAAACTTCGGGACATTTAATATCATCGTCGAAACATATTATCTTTATATCGTGAATTTTCAAAAAAAATAATCTACAAATAAATTATGATTTACAGCTTCACGATCACAGTTGATCATTATATGCCCTAGGATGGAGCCACGATGTCGACCTTGATTGTTTTGTTAATTGTAAAGAAGCTTAATTGCTAAATTATTTTTCTGTATCAAATTATATATGGCTATGTCATCTTCAATCATCATTAATTCAAGTTTATCATCACTTGATCATGATGATGATGAAAATGAAGATGATAGCGTGTCTTGGAATTTGATATTAAAATGACTTATAAGATCATAATCCATTTTAATAAATTGATGCATATTTGATTTAGTAAAGGATAATATTTATAAAAGTTCTTACTATAGTTGAAATACTGACAAAATCTATCAACCAGTTAAGTTTATGATGAAATTTCATCGGACGATTGACATTTGGATGAAATCGGTCAATTTTATCTAACGTGGATAAAGTTGATGATAAGTTTTGAAATGATTAAGGATGTAATCCATCTAACGGTTAAGATAATAATGAAATTCGATTGGACAGTTAAGATTAGGATAAAATATATGAATTTTATCTAACATGGATAAGGTTGATGATAACGGTTGAGATGGTGATGATATCCATTCGGACGATTGAGACGATGATGAAATCTAATCAGCTGGTTGAGATAATAATAATATTCATATATAGGTCTATAAATATGAATGATAGAGTGTCTAAGCAAATTTGGATTTCCAACCAAGTATTTCACTTTTCTTCATCCTAAATATTACATTCTCACAACCACATCAACTCTTAAAGAAAAATGGCCTCTTAATGGGATATAACACTAGTAAAGATATGCTCTTATGCCAGTTTTATATGGAGATTTTGCAAGATCCGATTGTTGGGAGGCATTAAACTTCTGACTACTTTTGGGGTTGAATTGAAGAGGCATATAACAATGACGCGACTGATGGGTGAGAACAACATAACAAGAGATTTTTACAATAGCAATGGCAAAAAATAGCGCAAGCTATTAAAAAATTATGAGAATGCATTAGACAAGTAGAAAATATGAATCCCAGTAGTGCATCCTATCAAGATATTGTGAATTTCCAAAATTTTTAATTCTTACAATTTTATATATACTTGGTGGCTAGATACCTAACAAATATATATACATTGTTTGCAGTTGGATTTTGTGAAGGTGTTACTAACACAAGATGTTAATTGCAAAATATGTTTCAAATATGATCATGTATGGAACATTGTCAAATATTTTAAAAAATTTAATGATAATGTCATCACACCAAGACAAATTTACCGAAAGAAAACTTCCAACTACGTGTCATTAGAATCTGATAATCCAACACTTGAATCTCGGGTACCAATATCTCATGTGCTTTCTAATTTCAATATAAATTTAAACAATGACGAAGTCAATGGCTCTTTATTCAAAAGGCCTATTGGGGTAAAAAAGGCCAAAGTAAAGAGAAAATGGAGGAAAAATCTTCTTTTGAGATAAATAATCTTAGAGCTAAAAACCGAGAGTTTATTGAGTTACTGAAGAAATAAAGCGAAGATATTCAAATAGTACTTAAAATAATTAGATAAAAGATGGAGATTTAGAAACAGAAGTTGGCTTTGAAGCGATGGAAAGAAGAAATTAAAATTATGTCTTAGGACTTGAATTAAATTAGAGATCCTGGTAGTCGTATCTTATATTGCAGTGAAATAAGCACGGATTTTGGAATAATTATCGAATCAACCTTATCAAGCACAACTACAACCACAACCAAACTTGTCAAATAATATCTTTTGCAAATATTTTACTAATATTGGTAGAGATAGAACCGATCTACCTGATTATTAAATTATTCAATTTTGTATTGGTAGTTAAGAATATATTTTTTATATTTTTTGTTGAACCAAGGGAGGTTCCAATCTTGGTTTTGATGATAACAAAACATGCTTAATGACTAATGGTTTGAGTTTATGATGTCAATCTTTAAGTTACCTATGTTTCAAGAAGGATCCATTATGGAAAGCTTGGAGTTGGAAGGTCAAAATTGAAGTTAATGGCAATTCAAGTGAA
>JAOXYD010018158.1:0-14756 GCA_028565735.1 Pinacopodium congolense
TATGTTGTTTTAAGTTTCATCCATAGTTGTTTAGTGGTTCATTAGTTGTAATCACATTTTTCTATCTTCCATTATAGTTAAATTAAATGTTTGATGGGTTTTGTGGTTGAAACTCTTGAACAATGTATGAATTCTTAAAAATATTTCAATATATGGTTTCCTAATTAATTTCTAGCCATGATTTTAGTTGTTTAAGATTGATTTCTAGTTTTCTAAGTTTTTTTTTGTTAATTACTAGTTTAATTATGAATTATTTTATTATTTTTCCTTTAATTAGTGGTATTGTTAGTTGGATTAAGCTTTATGGTTGATGGTTATGCATTCCTTTAGGCTCTAAATTGTTTAATTTCAATTTTTATTCGATTTTTGTGTGTTAGAATTTTTTTTATTTATTGTGTTAGCTTGGGTTTTGTGTGTTGGATTGAGTTAATTTGATTGTTAGCATAAAATCCTTAGGTTTTTATTATATTAGCGTTGAATCTCAATTTCTATTAATTTTCTCATATTTTCCAGCATGTTTATATTAGATTTTTTTTCTTTTTTTGTTATAATTAACATGTATGTCTTAGTGGTAAAGGTTTTGAAGGTATTCTATGGATGATGGGCAATTAGTAGTGAGAATGAAGTTAGGTTTTTCTTGAATTAGTGGTTCTAGACTTAGGTTATATTGGAATTTTGGTTTGATTTCAAGAATTTGGGTTATTTCTAGGCTTGATCAATATTTTTATAATTACTAATTCAAATGCTAGGATTGATTTCTTGATATGTAATAGTCATTACCAATTTTCACAAGTAGCGATAAATTAAATATCTCTATAAACAAACTTAACTCTATAAGCAAACTTAACCAACTAATCTAGGATTCCAATCCATTAGGTTACACTTTTCGAACTTGTGTGTTGGTGGCCTAAGTTAGTCGCTACTTATTGCCTATTGTTTCTTTACTATTAAACTTAGAGAGTTTACTCTAAGTTATGGCAGAGTTAGAGGTATTCCTGTAACTTATTAGATTTGCTTATTTTAGAGGAACTTAGGATTCAAGAGCTTATTTGGATCCATAAGCTAACATCTTAGCTAAAACACCATCTATTTGGATTCAAGGATTGATGATTGTCCTAGAATCCCGATGATATCTTCTACCATTTTTTTTGATATTATTATTAGTTTTATCATATTTTGCATTGTGATTTATCTCTTCAGTTGCATTTGTTACATCTTAGCTTATTTAACTTTCACTGCATCAGGGGTATTTGTTTTTATTTCCCATATAGCATTTGAAGTTGCATTCTAACTCATTGTAGTTTGACCTTAGCTTGCCATATTACAAAGTGAGGTCTAGTTAGGTTTACTATTTGGTAGTTAGTGACGAGCTACCAAAATTTTGACACTATTGCCAGGGAGCTGGCATTTGTTACTTGTTATTTCCTGTGTTGTTTTCATTTTTATTTTTAGTAATCTTTATAACTCTTCCTTTATGTTTTACATGTCCCAAAATTCTTCAAAACATATTCAATTGTGAAAATTTATTAAGGAAAATAGGGGTTCATTACTCTTTTCATTTAACTCTTTTTTCTTTCTCCTCTTGCAGGCCGTACCAGGTTCTGTCATTATGAGTGAGCTAGCCATACCCATTTTCTTGAGAGTGGTAGTTCCTTGTCATTTAAAGAAGAAGTTGAAAAGAGTTTGGAAGAGTTTATAGAGGAAGAATAAGTTGAAGAGGTCAAAGAGCCCCGTTAGCACACATTAAAGGAGTTTGCAACTCCTACTTTTAATCCTAATTTTCTTTACACAAATTATCCATATAATGAGTTAGAAGATGAGATTAAACTTGGACAAATCCATGCATTGCTTACTTTTATAGGTTTTTAAGACACCAACTCATTGGAACCGAGGTACATCATCAACCTGAACAAGTTTTTGAAGGAGTTTCACATAGTATGGTCAGGTATGAAATCGATGGAAGTCACTATGGAACAACTCAAGCTAAAGGTATTTCACTTCACCTTAGTAAATGTAACAAAAATAGTGGCTATATGATTTACCTGTAATATCGGTTAATATCTAGAAGCAGATGTCATAGATGTTTTTAAAGAAATGCTTCCTTGTCTCGAGAGCCACCAACATTCAGGATGAAATTTGTGGTATCTCGTAAGACACAGATAAGTCATTACACGAGTATTAGGAGCACTTTAAAAAGCTCTACATTAGCTGTCTAAACCACCAGATAAGTGAATAGTTGTTAATTCAATATTTTTATAAAGGTTTGTTACCTTTGTATAATAATATGTCTGATTTAATGAGTGGCAGAGCTTTGTTTGATAGAATTTTGGAGGATGCAAAGAAACTGATAGCAATAATGGTGGCCAATTCCCAATATTGGGGAAACCAGAACAGTGTCTCTTCCTGAATAAAGCAAGTGAAAGAGGTTTCCATTTCCAAGATAAAGCAATAAGTAGTGAACCTAAATTATTTGGTGTGCTAAGCAGTGATGGGCAAGGGACTCACCAAGTTATGTGGCATTTGTGCATTAGCTGATCATTCTACTAATGCTTACCCTACCTTATAGGAAGAACATCAAGCTAATGTCATTAGAGGATTTTAGGAGCAATAATGGAGCCATGAACCTTTTGTTCATATCTATAAGCTGGAGTGAAAAGACCATCCCAACGTCAGGTATAGGAACCCACAAGAAGGAAGTAGCTCCAATATGCGACCTTTTAAATATAAGCAGTAGCAGTTACAGAAAAGAGGATTTTATGCACCACCAGGTTTCTACCAGGGTTAACCACAGTTTCAACCGAGGCCTCTACCTCCATAATTATCATAACAAGCTGATGGTGTGTCTTTCGAATAAATTGTTAAAAGCTTATCTATTAACGCTCTTTAATTACAACAGGAAGCAAGCAGTGATCTAAAGAACTTGGAAGACAAGTTGAGTCAACTAGCTGATGCAATAGGAAGTTGCAAGCCTAGAGTTTGACAAGACTACTTAGTGAGCTTAAGCAGAACCCTAGAGAAGATGCTTACGCCATTACCTTAAGGAGTGAAAATGAGGTAGAAGGTTAAATGAAAAGGCAGGTGAAGTAAGAAGAAGAAGAAGAAACCTAGCCAACAAAGAAGGAAGAGGACAGTCATCCTAAGGTAAGTACCTCGCACCCTATTACCATTAACCTACTTTTTATTCCATGTCCTTCTAGGTTAGCTAAGAACAAGTTACAGGAGAAGGAGAGAGAGGTATTGGAAGTAATTTATAAGGTGGAAGTGAATATACCTCTTTTAGAAGAAATCAAGCAAGTTCCATGATATGGCTATGCACTAACAAGAGGAAATTAAAAGGAGACGAGAAGGTTAGTATGGGAGGCCAACATGTCAGCAATCCTGTAGAGGAACCTACCCTTAATTGCAAGGATCTAGGTATTTCTATCATTTGTTGTATGATAGGTAACGTGAGGTATGATAGATGCATGAAGATTTAGGAGCTTCAATTAATTTTATACCACTTTTATCTTTAAAGCTCTAAATCTTGGTTCTTTAAAGGATACTTGTATTATAATTCAGTTAGCTAATCAGTCTAACACTTACTCTAAGGGGGTTATTAAAGATGCTTTACTGCAAGTAAAAGAGATTATTTTTCCTATAGATGTCTACATGTTAGATATGAAGGATGAGGATTATTCAAGTCCCTCAATGATTATGTTAAGGCAACTATTCTTAAAGACATCTCAAATGAAGATTGATAGGGTTGAAATATGCTAATCTTTCATATGCATTTTAATATCATTTCAACCCTATTTTTGTGTTTAAATGCTTATTTTGTGTTCATATTGAATTTACATGCATAATTCATCATGAAACACAAATACAAGTTGAAAGGGAGAAGTTTGGGGAAGAATTGGAGTAAAATCAGCAAGGAGCTGTCATTCTAGGTCATTAACTAAAGTTGATCTATTCATCAATGGTGCCGCTCATGAATGCAGGAACTTCCATTGCAGGACATTTCTCAGATCCTTTAACGGTGGTTAAAATAGACCACCATTTAAGGAAGTTAATCATCGTTGAAAGAGCAATAAAAGAAAAAAAGAAGGGCAAACCCAATTTTCGCTTCTTCAAATGCACTTAAACCCTAATGAGGCACTATAAATAGAGAAAGGAAGTAAATTTCATCAATTTTTGGCTCTCCTTTAGGGCAACCTCATTTTTTCCCCTTATTTCCTTAAGTTTTATGTTCTTTTGATTTCCATTCTTATTCTGCCTGTAGATTTTGTGTTTTAGGTGTTCACAGCTTCTGTTTTAATTTTTTTTTCGTTGTTTATGTAATTTTGGTTTATTTTATTTTATTTATTTAGTTTTGAGTATGTTAAATGTTTTTTAATCTTAAGTTTTGTTAGTTTAATGAAAAAACGTTTTTTACCATCTTTGTTCTTATTACTTTCTTTATGTTTTCGCATCTTTATCTTTTGTTTTGATAATTTCAAATTGCATTATTATGATTTTCATTTTTTTAGCATACTTTTGTTGTGGTTTGGAAGATATTAAAGTGATAGTAGCTTTATAATTATGAGATTTGACTTGAAATCAATTGGGTATTATGATTTAGGTCAAGATTGAATTGGAATTCACTTTTAATGACTTGAATTAGGGATTGATACATAGAATTGGCGATCCTAGGTGTAATTTCTAGTTCAATTGCTAGGTTTTAGCTTTTGCTTCGAAATTTTCATTATTTAAATCCATAAGTGGTGATAGGTTAGTTGAATTTGTCGGTAAAATTAATCAATCTAGCCTAGGATTCTAATTCTTTAAGTTACACAATCTGAGCTTGTGAGAGTATGGATTAAGCTAGTCATTCGCTAGTGCTTAAAGCTACTGTGTCATTAAATCTAAAGAGCTTATTCTAGATTATCACATAGTTAGGGATATTTTCAGAGCTTGTTAAATTATTCTTAGATCGAAGGAACTTAAGATGCAAGAGCTTGTTTGTGTTTGTAGGCTAGCATCTTAGACTAACTGAAATCTTTATATTTCTATGTTCAATTATAAATCCTAAATCCCAAATATATCTTCTATCTAGTTCTTTTATTCTTTTATTTCTTTTTGCTTGTATATTCTTTTAATCACAGTAATCATCTGGGGATGTGATTTGGTTCATTCTAAACTCTTAATTTCGTATTATTGTTGTTCTTTTGAATTAATCAAAGTATTGTTGCTTAAATTATTTTTATTATATGCTTTGATTAATTATTGTGCTTAATGTTTAATTTCAGTTAAGTTATCATGATAAATATGTTTATAAATGATTAATTGTGTTAATTGATGATTAATGTATGATTAGTGAATTAATCGTTCTTTATTTGAATGCTTAATTCTTGTCCTGAATTAATCACTTAAGATATTGCTTTCAGATAATCTAGGATCCGGTAGTCTCTACCTAGGTTATTAAAAAAATCAATAAACAACGTGGTTTAAATCAATGAACTAAGCAAAGATTGGTTAATCATGAGGGTACTAGTCTTGGATTAGGATAATTTAGGACTACACTTCCTAAGCTTTAAGCCTATTACCTAAGTCTGAGGCATAACCAAACCCCAGGATATGACTAATAGAGATAAGCCAGTGTCTTAACCATAGCGCTGCCTTGAATTAGAGAAGACCCTAGATCAAGCATCACTGATCCATCAATTAAATCATCTACCATCAAAGCTTAACTGAATAAATTAGGAAAAGCAATCTGTAGCTCTTTTACAATCAATTGGAATTTTTCTAGGATCTTTTAAATTAGCTTTTAGTTATTTATTTTCTTAAATAATAAAGCTGGGTGGTCTCTAGATAATTGTAATCCGATTGACCTAGTACTTACATCCTATAAAATTCCTCGTGGGATCAATACTCGGAGTCTTAAATATACTCCACTTTAATACTTGATTTGAATGGTACGCTTGCCGAATGTTGGTCTTGAATTAAATTGTTAAATTGTGCATGAACGATAGATTAATTTGACTAATTTTGTATATGGCCAACCGCAATCAGTTTGGTGTGCTCTCTACTCAACTTCTCTTTCCATCATGCCTTGTAAATCTACTTGTCAAGCTTCTAATTATTCTAGTTTTCTTGAATTCTTCTTCCTTAAATTTTGTTGTAAGGTCCTCTTAATCTTTACATCAAGTGGGTGAAAATACGTAAATTTACTTCTGGTTATGCACCAAAGTACCTAAACCTAAAAATTTTTAGAACTAAAGATAAGAATAAAAGAAGAAATGTATGGAACAAATAAAATTAGAAAATAAGATAAAGTAAAATGATTAATGATAAAACTAAAATAGATAAGGCTTTGCTTATATCATAATCCCCAAAATAGAGCCAAAAACTTGATGGTCTATTTTATAAATATATGGATCACAAACTAACAAACTCTAAGACTAATAAGGTAATGACACCTATTGTATTATAGTATATCGTAGGGTGAATCTAGATATTGTCCTATCAAGATCATGACTAATAGTACTACTCATGTCTCTATTATCTAATCAAACAAATTTAATGATTGATTAATTGAACTATTAATTAAACTTAAATTAAAGAACTAACTCAGATATTAACCTAAATCACCTTACTAGATAAAAGATGCAATTGATAAGAACAAGATCTAAATGTAGAATCCCCCTAAAATTATTAACTTGTTTAATGCTTTATCTTAATTTAATGTATAACCTAATTTACTTAGATTGAAAATACTTTAGTTAAATTATACTCTTTCTTGAGTAATATAATTTCTATTCCTTAGTTGGTTTACTAGAATCTCTTCTAAGTTAAAACCCTAAAATCGCATATTAATTTAATTTATGGATTTTTATATTGGTTAGATTTGAATCTAACCTATTAAATTTATGTAAACCTATCTCTTGTACCCACGCAAGCCTTTTTATTCATGATATAATCTGTTTATATCAATGATTTCTCAATCTAATTGTACGAAATAAAATAATGAATTTAATTTGTATGCAAAAATTTCAATCCAATACAATGAGTATCATCAATAAACCTACAACAAATTTTGTTTTTTATAATTAAATCAAAGAACAGACGCTAAACAATAATTATTAGGGTTCATCTAATCTAAATCCTAAGAGATTTTAATTCATAACTATGAAAAATAAATGCAACAACAATAAAAGAAGAAAAAGGGTGCAAGAAAAATCATTGTCGTGATGTTTTATCCTTAAATCTCCATTTTATTATTGCTTGATATCCCCCTAATCTAGAATCTTGGATATAAAATTAAAATTTTCTCCTTCAATTGCTTTAAAATCTAGTAAAAATAGCTTGGAACTGATTCTTGAATCTTTGATGGTGACTATCTTTCTTTAAAAGGTCAAAAGTAATCAGGAAAACCTAAAACATCACTTTTATGTGAATTGGACTACCTCTCTCACGAACTACGTCACAACTATGTTCTAGGCCATGATTTGCAATGTTTTGCCTTCTTATCACAACTTTTCAATTCCATGAATGATCTAACTCTTTCCATGATTATAATCGACATACGAGGCCTACAAGAACAATCATTTTTACCAAAGTTTATTTGAGTAATATCAAATCCAAATATTAACACATTTAGGCATAATAATCACATGGAATAGCCTTAAACCTAGGATTTAGAAGGTCAAAATCAATATAAGAATATGTATGAATTAACTACTATTATTTATGCACCTAAATTTGTTTTGTTATAAATTTTTTTTGAATATGTCCAAAATGTTCACAAAAATAACATATCATAAGAGCATCATATAAGTTAAAATAAGTTCTTAAATTATTGTTCTTGTATGCATTTCTAGGTCTCCTATCTTTATTTCTTATCCTTGGACAAAAATGGGACCTAGAATATTGTTGAATTACGAGAGATTTTAATTAATGGTCCTAATGATGAAAAAAAAGCTTTGTTAATAATGGTTTACCTTATTAATGAAATTAAAGAGATAGGATTTAGGATGATGATTCTGAGTAAATATTAGAGCCCAATGTAGGTGATTCATGAAAAAAAAAAAAGGTGAAGTAAGCATTAAAGCAAAGATTAAGATATAAGAACAAGGTTAAATATGACTAGACTAAGATCAAGGTTAAATAGGACTAGACTTCTTGAATGTTTTAAAGTTGTATATGTACATTGCATGTTTGCATGAATATTGCATATTAGGATTTCAATAGAATGTTTTCATAATCATTTGTACATTTAGAAATGATGCAATTAGTGTCTCACAACTAAAGGGAAATGTGGTGAAAGTTTCCAAAGAAACCCCACTTGATGTGTCAAAGTGTTTTGGATAAAATTTTAAGTATGTTTTTACAGAGCCTAAATCTCTTGATGTGATAAAATGTTTTTGAAAAAGTATTTTAATTTGTTTAAGTGTGTTTGAAATTCGTTAAGTTTGATAAGTTAATATTTTTGATAAGTTTAGGAAAACATTAAAGCAAAAGGCCCATTTAAACTTTAAGGTTTGCATAAGAATTTAGGTCAGCTCTTAACATTTTGAATTTTTAGGGATAAACCTTAACATTTTAAAAACGTTAAAAAAGAACCCTAACATTTATAAAATATTTAAAATACACCTTCAAGAGTTAACACTATTAACTCTCAGTTAATTCTTTTAAAAACTATGCCATTTTGTCTAGAGCTACTTCTTCTTTTTCTTCAGCTCAGGCACCCAAATTTCTCAAATTTACAGGAAACCAACAGTTCCACACTTTCAGTTCTTATGGCTTAAAAGTCTCATTTGGTTTTAAAGCATGTGAGCTTTTGTCTTCGTCGGCCATCTTTGACTCCACCTCTCTTCAATGCTTTTTAAATGGGACCAAAGAACTATCGCCCTTCGTATCCTCTAGTTTATGTTCTTCAAATTTCAAAATTCCATTGTTTCTCTGGATACACAGTTTAATACTCCACAAAAAGAAAATAGAAGAAGCCAAAATCCTTCTCTATTTCCTAAACCCATCATTAATCCTAAACCCATCATTAAACATAGTTGCAAGATGGTGCTCGAGGGCTCACCAAAGGTAAATAGAGACAAATGGCTTTAGCTAATCCCTCTCCCCATTTGATAGTGTTTCACATCTGCTTGTTTACTTGTGAACCATTTGCCTCCCTTTCAATCTTTTAGAGCTCTCTGTTTTGACTTAGAAACCCAAAAAATCTTAGTGGAAACAATATAAAATGGGTGCTCTACATTTGATCTATTTGTGCAATTTTGTGATTGTTTATAGTCTTATCAGCATAGGGTGCCCACAATTCACAATTAAATCATATTTAAACTTGTTTAAACCACCTCCCAAACATATAGAAACCAAAAAATCTCTATGATTCTGGCATGAGAGGTAGTCCATCACCATCAGCAAGGCGATTGATAGAGGAGATAAGGACTTTAATTAACAAAAAATGGTCAAAGGATTGCTTACTCTTGTTGTAGGTAATGGAAAAGGTAAAGGAGATGACGACAATGGCCATTATGGTGACTAAATTTTGGGGATTTACTTAAGCAGGTACTGAATTTAATTTACATACTATTTTAATATAAGAAAACTAGAAGAAAACAAATGCTCGAAGAAGAGGCATAAGGAAAACCTATGTTTTTAAATTTAGAAACGCGTTTTGAAAGCATTATAGAGAAATTATAAAATTGCATTTCTCTTATCTTCTTTCTGATTTTCTACTTTTGTAAAAGAAAAACCAAATCAAAAAGAATGCCAAATATAAACAAATTAATAGTAATAAAAAAAACTCCTGAGCTGAAGAAGAGGAAGAATAAGAAGCAGCTCTGGAAAAAATGATGTAGTTTTTAAAAGAATTAACTGAGATTAATGGTGTTAAATATTAAAGGTATTTTTTAAATGTTTTATAAATATTAGGGTTCTTTTTCAACATTTTTAAAATGTTAATGTCTAATCTTAACATTTAAAAACGTTAAGGATTGACATAAATTCTTGTGTAAACCTTAGGCTTTAAATGGTCTTTTTGCCAAACTTTAAATAGGTTTTAGAGTTTTTGAAAAGTTTTTAAAAGTGCTTAAATTTTCATAAAGTAAGAAAAATTTTGTGTTTGAACTTAATTGAAAGGTGTTTATATTTAAAATTACTTCATGGATGATTTGAAAATTTTGTTAATTTTTTTTTAAAAAAGAATGTTTTTGTATGTTTGAAAATTGTTTAAATTTAGGTTTGGAATGAAAATTTTTTATTTGGCTCAGTGATTAAGACATATTTGTTTTATTTCAATTGGGGAGTCTTAATTAGGAAATTTAATTTGAAGAACTTTCTAAAATAAATTGAGTAAAGTTTTATATGTTTGGAAATAATTGGATGTGTTTTGGTCGAGTTTTGAAGAGTTTAATAGTATTATAAAGGTGGTCCACAATGTTAGGCTCAACAACGTTGTTGTAGTTACATTGTTTTTCTAGTAGCAAAATGGTGGTCTATAATGATGATATGAATGACATTATTGTTTTTCAAATTAATGTATAGTTTCATAACGATACAAGTTAATGATGCCATTGTAATGCGTCATTGTGCACTTTGGGAAATGTTATAATAGGTAGTTTTTGGAAAGTGATGACTTCTTAATTTTTGGCAATGGCGAGTTTGAGTTTATAACAAGTGCTATAGAACAATCTTTTTATATGTTTTTACTTTGAATGAGTTTTTGCATTGGATTGAGATAAGGTTTTGAGTCGAATGAGCTTGAAAGAAAGTGTTAAATTTTTACACTTAAGTTCATTGTATCATTGAGACCCTTTATCATTGAGATTAAGTGAGATACTTGAGTTGTATTTTGTTATATTAGGGTTTCGGTTTTGTTTGATGTGTTTAGATTATTTATGAAAGGCTTATTCTTCACCCTTTTGAAAAAAGATTTTGTTAGATTCCTTTTCACCACTGAAAAAAGATTGTTGTGGGTTCCTCTTCACCCTAATTAAGAAGATTTTGTAAGTTTCATCTTCACCTATTTGAAGAAGGTCATAAAGGTTTTTTTTCATCCTGAAAATATTATTTTCATAGTGAAATTTTCAAGTAGGATATTGGATAGTGGACATGAACAAAGGGTTATTTTACCTAACCACTATAAAAATTGATATGACTCTCTTTTTCCTACATCCTTTTTATTTACATATGATTTTAACTATTGTTAAATTATTTGAAATTGAATTATTAAATCATATTAGCATCATTTTCATCACATTAAGCTAAATTATAGTTAAGGATTGCATCCTTTAATAAATTATTTTAGGTTTAAAGTTTAGATTGAACACCTAATTCACCTACCCTTATGTGCCTTTAAAACAAACAAATATGAATAAGAAATACTCCTAATGTTATTTATATGTAAGTAGGGAGTATGAAAATATGTTGGAGCACTTTGCCTAACATAAGGCCTAAATAAGTCATGTTGTGTTATATATTTTTACATAAGTTATGCCTATTTAAGTTTGTATTCACTTTCCTCTTAGAATTTGGTTTAGATCCATAAATAAAAACATGATGAATTTTTTTATAATGGGATCTAGAATATGATGCAATATTTTCACAAGATGGCCTAGTTATATGTTCGTCTTATAAATATTTTCCCTTAACAAAGGTAGTTTTCCTAGTTCATGGGTAAATTCTAAGGCACATCTATCATTGGAAAACATTTTTAGCACATAGCATACATTCTAACTTTTCTTTACACTTAGTGAATTTAGACAATGAATCCTTAAGGATCTTTATCTCTTTTTTAAAAATTCATTCTCATCTCTTAATTTTTGCACATCATCATTCTCTCCAATTTTAAATTTAATATTGCTATGCAATTTTTTAGAGTTCAAATTGATAGTATTCTTAGATGTTATTTATTATGTATTTACCCCTATTTTCGTACTTAAATGTTTAATTTATGTTTGGTAATGTTTAATTTATAGGTTGATATTAAAGAAGGAAGAATTGAGCTAAAAGAAGAAAAATGTACCATTTTTTAGGATTAAAATGGTGGTTTATAGGATCCAACGTTGATCCCTTTAAAACTAAGGTTGAAGTAGCTAACTTTAGAAGATAAGCCATACTATTCAATGGTGTTGATTGATTAGTTGTAAAATTAAAACTACGAGTTTTAAGCTCAAAACTACAAGTATACAGGTCGTACTTGTAATAAAGAATAGATATCAATCCCACGAGGATTGAATCTAGACACCCTATAAATTTAGCTTACACTTTTTTTAAGAAATCGATTTAAAAAAATTAAATAAAAATAAATCAGTAACACGAAAACAAATTTGGAAGCAACAACAAACAACATAACCAATCGTCAACATTGCAAATAAATATTCGGAGAAAAAATCAAGGTTCAAGAATAGGACTTGTTGTTACCCCTATTTATTTCCCTTTGGTTTGATTGATCTAATTTATCTTTGGCCTAAGATTTCTTAATATTTTAGGTACTCTCTCTCAAGGTGCAACTAAATGTTACTAGGTAAAAAATCTAAGATTAACTTTGGGATCTCTCAACATGCAAAGCCTTTCCTAAACATTCAACTAGATATGAAGCTATCCTATTGGTAGTATATTAATTTATCAAAATCTCTTCATAATAAATCAATACATTGTTTTCCATAGGTTTATTATATGCCAATTCTCGTTGTACATCTACCACAAATTACCCAACTCACTCTCTCGATTTGTTATAGGGTTTAAGCTCAATAAATAGCACAAATATTTATAAAATTAAATCAACAACCAAAGGGTCCTAAATAATTCAAACAACAAATCCTAAAACTATTTTAGCCACACATAATATAAATAAATTCAATCAACTCTATATTCTTAAAAATGTAAAACATAATAAAATAAAATAAAATAAATATGAAATAAAAATAAAACAAATCTAAAAAGAAAATATAAAACTTGATGAACTCTTGAAGTTTTGGTGGCTTGTACGGAAATGAAGCTTGAAGCTTGCTCCCCTTCTCCTTTTATCCGAATCCCTACATTTGGTATGGCACCTGGTTGTTGTTTGCGTTCCGCATCCTCTCTTTTTGCTTGTGTCTGGCCTCCTTAATTTACTTTCCGTCTGTGTCTTTTTGTGCATCTCCCCTTGTGTCCGAATTCTGCTTCTGCTAGGTCTGTCTCCCATTTATTTTCTACATTTTGGGCTATTCTATTCTTTGTGTGTTTAACTTTTTAGCTGCTAAGTGTGTGGGCTTGAATGTAGTAGTAGGTTGGGTGGAGTCTATGCGCTGCAGCTTGGTGGGTTGCAGGCATGCAGGGCTGCCTTAGAGTGGAAGTCTACTGCATAAGGTCTAGGCGGGGAGGGTGGCTTTAGCCCAGATGTATGCGGGTAAGCCCAAGTGTGCAAACAGGCGGTACAGCTCTAGCAGTCCAGGCCTCCAGCTTGCGGGCAAGTGACAAGGGTCCATGGGCAATAGTAGGCTCTAGCCAGGTACGTTTCAGGTGCAAGCAGTAGCCCATGTGGTATAACTCCAGGCGGGTGAGGGGGCGGGCTAGCACTTGAATCTCTCCTTCAGGCTAATCCATGCTAGTTCATCCAGCAGCTTGCTCCCTTTCTCCAGTTTTGGTCTTGTGGGCCTCTTAACTTCATTCTTCATCTTCCTTTCATGCTTCTCTTCTTTTTTTCTTTTTCAAACAACAAATTCCAATTTTTTATTTTAAAATTTAATTTACCCTACACAATAAATAAATATACCAATAAGATTTAATTCTAACCTAAAATCAATAATTGAATAATAAAATACAAAACAAAAATAAAAACAGTTAAATGATCAAAACTTACTCCAAATTAATACCAAACATAAGCAAAAGAATAACAAAGATTATACTAAACAAAAACACACAAAATAAGTCCTAAACACAACAATAACAACCTATTATGTAAGAAAAACATGCAAAACACTTAAAAAAACACATACTAAAGCACAATTATCAACTTCCCCACACTTAAACCATTGATTGTCCTCAAGCAAAATCAAACACAACCAATCAATTCTATCACTTCATTGTCCTAAAGATCAAAGCATGCAATCCCATAAACTTTAGCCAACTCAAGGATCAAGCTAATACATATATCATGACTACTTTTCATTAGTGTGCATAAGCAAACTCAACTTATGAAACCATTACTCAAAGATAAGTACAAATGCAAAAAAAAATAATAATATTTCTCACGATTTCACTCATTTCCATCAAGTGTTTGATTATTCATGTTTCACTCAAACTTCCTATAGGAAACTACATTGTTATAGGCTTGCTAATACACCAATTCTTCTCCACAGTAATTACATGCTAAAAATAGATCATAAGGACTTTGTTACTGGTTGTAATGGGGTTAAGGTTAAGGTTAAGGTGGGTCAAAAGGGTAAAGGGTTCATTACAAGCATTCATAAAGTATTAAGTGCATAAAGGGATGATAAAGATAAACTTCTGAGATATACAAATGAATAACACTACTACTCTACACTTATGGATGCTACTAAATATTTTTCTTTTTTCTTTTCATTATTATTCCTTTTTTCTTTTTATTTTATTTTTTAATAATAATAATGAAACAAAAAAATATAGTAGCTAAATGAGATGTGATCAAATAGTAGTAATATTGCTAAACTTATCTTTAAAAAAAATGTAGCTCAGAATCCCAACTAATGCATTACTTAATACTCTACTAAGCATGTAAATGAGTAAGCTAATAGGGTTTTGGGTTTTTAAATGTGATGTTTTGAAGA
>JAOXYD010018188.1:0-14755 GCA_028565735.1 Pinacopodium congolense
TATTATGTAAAAATATTCATTTATGAAATGAATCTATATTAAAAATTTCAAAATATGTTATTAATATAACTTTTTTATATTTTTCAGTTAAGTGATTAAAATTTAAAAACTTTTTCACTTAAGTGATTAACATTTAAAAAATTAACCAGAAGAGATTAAAAAGTTGGAGTGGGCCCGAGTTGGATCAGGGTTATTGGGCAGCCGGGTCGGGTCGAGTCGGGTCAATGACTAACGGCGTTAAGTTTTTTCACTCAATTGATTAACTTTTCAAATATTAATCACTCAATTGAAAATTTTGAAAACTTTATTACTTAACTAAAAAAATCTCAAAAACTTGATCACTTAACTAACTATTATCCCCAAGTTCTACCCTATGGCAGTTTAATTTGTATACTTTTTTATGATCTTTCAATTCATTCGTTCATAATGTACCATATACCAGATTAACTACTCTCAATCTAGATCACAAAACTAAAAACTGCAATACATAAAACCACTACACATGCCTCTATATGCCGCCAAAAGCCACTGATATTTGCCGAATCTTGAGGAGGAAGACGACCTAAACGACGTCGTTTTAGTAAACCTCCAAAACGACATTGTTTTCAATAGGTCAACAAGTTCTCTATAGTCAAGGCATTAAAACAACATTATTTCTCCTAAGTCCCAAACGACGTCATTTTAGAGCCACTCCATAGGTTTTTAGCGGCCCATGTCATCACCATGTCAGTATAGGGGTGTGCTAGGTAGCAAACACCCATTGGCCAGAGTATTGCCACGTCATCATAAACATCTACTATGTGTCAAGCCATGTTATCCCAAACTACCACGTGTCATTTTCTAATTGGTTAGTACCTACGACGTCAGCGCCATATTTCAGACACATCATCATTCTAGTCAATCACTTTCAGACACGTGTCACTCTCTAATTCGTCCACATGGATCCACATCAACATCACATCAACCCTAATCATCCTTCTAGTTCTATTAAGCCTTGTTGACCAATACTTTGACCAACCAGTTCAACTTTTTTTTATTCGATTTTCTCACAACCTAGACCAGTTCTTAAGGTTTTGAGGTATTCTAAATTTATTTTTTAAGTCAAATTGGTCAAATTCAAACAATATGTACAAATCTTCTTCTTTTATTACCCTAATCTCAAATGAATGCCTCAAAACTTTTCAATACATTCCCAATCATATTAATGTTACTTTTGATGGACAAACTATAATTTATGGGCTAAAGAAATGTGTAATTTTCTTAAAGGAAGGCTTCTTTGACTTATTATTACTAGAGAAATACCCAAACTAATCAAAAGTGAAGATGATGAAGAAGAAAACTTTACATAATGCTTGGTATCTTGGGATGAAATGAACTATCAGATCTTGACATAGTTTTATAATACATGTGTTAAGGTAATCAAGTTTGACTTTTGACGCTTTGATACAACTTAGAAAGTATGAGATTTTTTAAAGAATCGTTATTTTGTATATGATGATGGTAATTAATTTCAACTCTATCGAAAACTTCATCGAATGTAATAACAATCTAGTCATACAATCCATAGCTATATATTATAATTACAAGAACTATGGGATCATTTAGCTCTTGGAGATTCAACATGACCTAGCCTTGTAGCAATTACCATTTATATACATATCTGTGATCATCAACATATCTGGCATCTATTGATAACTCTTCGTGATGAGTTTAAATCCATTCGCAGTTCTCTTCTCCATAGAGGTTGCTTGCCAACTCTTGACATTATAGTCAAAGAATTAATCATCGAATAAAGTAGATTCAATACCTTCCAAATGGAAAAGTTTATTCCTACTACTAATATCATTCTTACTACTTAAACTTTATCCTCCAATCCTTAAAATCTAGTCAAGAAGTTCTTCAAAAGATCTTGTGCCTATTGCAAAAAGTCTAGTCATCATATTTTTTAATGTAGAAAAATCACTTTGATAGAATTTTAGACAAAATAATCCTTCCAAATATGTTCAACCTTCTTTTACTGTAACTGCTGCCACAGAGGGTCCAAATGAGAGTACATCTCCTAAATTCTTCTTAAAAGACTTTCATGCTCTTCTTTAACAATTTCAACCAAATTATGGCATTGTCTCCTCTTTTGTCTTGTTTGTCACTTTAGTTACTTCGTTCTCATGGTACTTTGATTCTGCTTGCTGCAATCACATGACATCTAATTCTTCTATTTTTCAATCTTCATAAACAACATTTATTCCACATATTATTCATACTACTGATAACTCTTCTATACATGTTTAGTGTATTGGCATTACTCACACAACCAAATTGGCTTTACCTTACGCTTTTTTGTTCCCAATATTTCTTTAAATCTCATCTTTATTAGTCAATTATGTGAACTTAGTGTTAACTTTTCTTTTTCAAATCATAGATGTATTATGCAGGATCCACAGATGGGTGAGATCCTAGGGACAGAGCGTAATGTCAGATAGTTGTTTGGGCTCACTTAGTTTCATCTTTCTTCTAAATTTATCATTGGTGTTGTCACTTCACATCTTTGTCATTCCCATCTTGGTCATCCTTCTAATACCATATTAAATTCCTTAGTTTTTAGTGGCTCTTTAGGCCCTGTTAAGTTTGAAAATTTTGATTGCATTTCATGTCAAACTTTTAAAAAATCATGCTTTACCTTTTTCTCTTAATGGTTATATTTCTTCAACACCTTTTGATATGATTCATTCTGACTTCTCCCCATGATACTATGAGTGACCTATGATATTAAGTTATTCTCATTGATGATTTTTTTTGTTATACATGAATTTATCTAATACGTCATTGATTTGAATTAGTCTTTATTTACTCTTGTTTTGCCAATATGATTCAGACTTAATTTTCTTGTAAGATTAAAGTTTTTGGATTTATCTTATATGTGATTTATTTGACTTGGTCTCTATTTACTCTCATTTTTCAAATATGATTCAAACTTAATTTTCTTGTAAGATTAAAGTTTTTGGATTTATCGTATATGTCATTTATTTGACTTGGTCTCTATTTACTCTCATTTTGCCAATATGATTTATACTTAATTTTCTTATAAGATTAAAGTTTTTCTTACTGACACTGTCGTGGAATATAGAGATACTAATTTCACCTAATTTCTTGCTTAACAAGGTACTCTTATTCAAAGGTCTTATCCAAGTACCTCTCAATAAAATAGTCGAGTATAACACAAACATAGACATATTTTTTATACTATTTGACCCTCCTTATATCCTCCTTTTATCTAGAAAGTTTTTTGGGAGAAACTGCTCTCACTACTATCTACACTATAAATTATATTACTACCCCTATTATTAGTAACCTTTCTCCCTATAAACACCTTTTTAAATTTGCTCTTGATTATCAAACTCAAACTCTTAAAGTTTTTGGCTGTACTTACTTTATTCTTTTACAACCTCATGAATACACTAAATTAGAACCATTGGTACAGTTATGCTGTTTATTAGGATATGGCATAGAATATAAAGGGTTTAGATGCTGGGATCTCTTATCAAAAAGGTTTCGTATCTCTCGCCATATAACCTTTTAAGAACATAAGATGTTTTTCGATCTTTCAAAATTTCGAATCAGTGACCCTCCTCATTTATTTATTTTTGATTCTACCATATCTCTTTTTCTTGAAATTTCTCTTGCAGGTCCCTTTATTAGCTCACGCAGCTCCGCTCCACCTCTGCCTAATCTTATTGCCTCTCCTCTAACTGTGGATATCCCAAGTACCCTAAATGATTCTTCTCCACCTTCACAACTCTCTCTTCGTCATACAGACCGTGTAAGTCAACTTTTTATCAATCTTTGTGATTTTTATGTTTATTATACTATTGTCTCTCTATATGAACTTCACACCTATTGTGAGGCAAATTCTGACCCTTTATGGTAGCAAACAATGGTAGAAGAACTACAAGTTCTCCCCAGTATAAATACTTGGGATTTAGTTGACTTATTTCTAGATAAATCAGTCGTTGGTTGAAAATAGTTTTACAAAATCAAGACTCGAACTGATGGATCTTTTGAACACTATAAAATCAGATTTATTGCTAAAGGTTTCACACAGGAGTATGACATTAATTATGAGGAGACATTTGCTCCAGTAGCCCGCTTAATCTCAGTCTATAGTCTCATTGTCGTAACTGATAACAAATGTCGACAGTTATTCCAAATGGACGCAAAAATGTATTTCTAAATGATGAGCTTACATAGGAAGCATATATGAAGCCCCCTCCTAGATATGATCATCCTCTACATAAAGTTTGTCTTATTCACAAAGCTTTGTATGACCTTAAATAGGCTTCTCGAGCTTAGTTTGAAATTTTTAACTTTATCATTGGATGTCTTGATTTTCAATCTAGTCCTTATGATCATGCCTTGTTTCTCCGCCACACCGATCAAGGGTATACTCTTCTTCTTCTTCTTTATGTAGATGACATGATAATAACGAGTGATGACACATTGGTTATCCCCACTCTTCAAACGTTTCTCTGTCAACAGTTTGAAATGAAAAACCTTGGCATCTCAGTTATTTTTTTAGTCTTAAAGTCTCATCTGATGACACTGATTACTATTTATCTTAAGTTAAATATGCTACTGATCTCATTTCTTGTACTGGCATCATTGACGTTAAGACTGCCATTACTCTGTTTGACCCTAACAATCATCTTTCTGCTATTAATGGGAATCTTTTTAGTGATGGTACATTTTATCGTCAATTGATTAATAGCCTTATATATTTTACTATATCTCATCCAGATATAGCACATGTTATTTATATTATCGGTCAATTTATATCTACACCTTGTTTAACTCACTTTTCTGTTATACTCTTTATTCTTCAGTATGTCAAAGGAACTTTATTTCATGGTCTTTAATTTCATCATTCTTCTCTAGTAGAGTTGTGAGCATATTCTAATGATCATTAAGCAGGAGATTCCACTGATTGTCGATCTACTACTAGCTATTATTTCTTCCTTAGCACATCTCTCATTTTATGGTATAATAAGAAACAAACAGTTATCTCTCGATCTAGTATAGAAGCAGAATATTAAGCCCTTACTGATACTACCTCTTAACTTCTTTGATTACGATGGTTACTTCAAGATATGTGTGTCTAATCTTCTTCTATTGTTCCTCTATTATGTGATAATCATTATGCTATATAAACTACTCACAATGATGTCTTCTATAAATGTATTAAACATTTTGAAATTGATTGTCATCTTGTGCGTCATCATGTTCTTTAGGGCACTATCTAGTTAGTTCCTACATCATCACAGTTTTATATTGTAGATATTTTTACTAAATCACATCCTTCATGTCATTTTCAAGATCTTGTTGCCAAATTCAAATCGTCCTCTTCCTTACCAACTTAAGTTTGAGGGGGTGTGTATGAATGCATCTTGTCTATTATGACTATTTTGACAGCTTGTGTTATCAGTGACATACGGATCTCAATATATGACTTCTGTACATATATTTCCTTATGTTTTATAAATCAAGTAGAATGAAAATATATATCAAAGTTTAAATATTCTCTCTATTTGTGTCATTCCCTCACAATTCTCTTTGTAAAGTTAAGTGTACCCTAGAGATAACAAGATTTTGAGGGAGGACTATCTTGCTTAGAATGCATAAACTTCGTAAGTTATGCTTTATTGTTTTGTTATGATTTTGTTATTTTAATTAGTTGAATCCATCATGTATTGATTAATGTATTTGGACATTTCTGTTTGTATGCCTGTGGTAAATATGATAAGTTCTGCCCATTCTACAAATCTGCGTGGATGATGCACAGCATTATCCATTTCTACAACTTGGCTAATCAGGTATTGAGCTCCACCTTACTCTTAAAATCATATCTTATAGCGTTATGTTTTTTTGTTCCATTTGGTATTATTTTGATTTACTGTATAATGAAATTGGTTTAACAAGCATTGTATTAATCATTTTCTGAAAATTAGCACCGACTCTTCTAGGGTCCTCTACTCTTGACTCTTTTACTTAACTAAAGAAGTTTCGAGTTTTTTTTTCACTGGTTTAATGAGTGGATGTCATTTACTTAGCCACCAACTTTGCTACCTCTAAATAGAAGGAGTATTGTAGTTGTGTGTGTGTATAGAAAAATAAAGCAAGAAGTATGGAAAAGAGTGAGTAGAAATATAACGTAAGTGTGTGAGCAACAAAGTTTGTGTAAATTAGGTAAACAACCAAATAATAAAGTGGTGTGTAATGTATGTTAAAGAGAAATGTGGGTGATGTGTATGTGAGTATTGTGTTATAAATCACTCTTTTAAGGTTAATATAAAATATCTTTTCCACCATATTTGTTAAGGGTCCAATTTAACAATTTGGTATCAGAGCTTTATCGGTCTAGGAACAACATTTAAGCTAAGTTAGAGTGAGACGATCTGGAATCGTGATTCATGTGTAAATCATTAGCAGTCTGGGGCTATGAAGGTTATTACCCAGGGACCAAAACCAACTTACGATGGCATAATTTCAAATCATGAGTGTGATTAAAAAGCTTAATGATCACAATTACAACTCTTGGAAGACAATAATATAGTCATATTTGGAAGGCCAAAAGTTCTGGGAAATTGTTAGTGGAAGTGACACTACAACACTTAAAGATAAGGGAACTGAAGCATCTGACGCCGCATTGCAAAAATGGAAAGCGAAGGCTAGTAAGACTTTTAGGCTATTAAAATTTTTGTTGAAGATGATATTCTTAAATATATAAAAGATGTAAGAATGCCAAAGGAGGCATTAGATATTCTTAAGGGGGCATTAGATATTCTTACATCACATTACTCTAAGAAAAATGAAATGCAGTTACAATATATGGAGAATGAGTTTATGGTAGCACAAAAAAAACTGTATGTCGATCAACTAGTATTTCTCTAAAGTGAAGTCTCTTTGTAATGAGATTGCAAAATTAGACTTTGAGTCAGCAATCAGTGATTCTCGTAAAAGGAGAATAATTATTCATAGATTAAGACCTGAATATCATAGGTTCATTATAGACAATCAAGAAACTTTAGCTAAACAATTGGTAGGGGTCTTACTAAAGAGTGATGAAGAGGCACTTTTTAGCAGGAGAGGAAACCGATGACCAAAGTATTAGAAAAAGACTTCAAGAATAAGAAAAATGGTGAAAATAGATCTTATAAAGAAAATAAAAGGAGTTCTAAAATACGGGGAGCTTCACAAAATCAGTTAAGAAGCTACAACAGTAAAAATGATGGATGCTTTAAGTGTAGAAAGAAAGGTCACTAGCGAAGAAGAATAGGATGCTAAAGCTTTGTTTTTAAAAGCTATACAAGAAAATATTAACAGTGATGGAAAAAAGTACCAATCCTCCAAATGTGTAGAGGAGAGATATGCTAGCCTAGTAGAAGAAGATATTAACGAGAAGGCACTAATATCATGACAATCCAAGAAAATTGATTACAAGGAGGCTTGGATTATTGACTCAGGCTATTCTAATCATATGATAGGTAACAAGAAAAAGCTTGATAACTTATTACAATATACAAGTCATCGAGAGAATATGATAGCTAATAATTCAATACTGTAATCGCTCATATTGGAGAAACTCTAATAACACCACGATCTCGCACCAATCCAGTACAATTACAAGATGTGTATCACGTGCCAAAAGTAACAAAAAAATATGCTTTTAGTATCACAATTGACATCAAAAGGAAATTATGTGGTGTTTGGTCCAGACGATGTTAAGGTGTGTCGAAAAGTATTGATTCTAGATGCACCAAGTTTGGAGGGTTGACTATTAGACTCTGTCTACATGTTATCAATAGAATCAGCATACAGTTAGTTATTTCAAAGTGTTTAGATGTGACTGTTATGTTTTCGTACCAGATAACTTATGATGTAAGCTTGATAATAAAGCGATTTGATGCATCTTTGTGGGCTATAGTAATGAAAGACAAGGATGAATATGCTGTGATCCAATAACAAATCAATGTTATATGTTAAGGAATGTGGCATTCGATGAAGCTTCTTCTTGGTGGACACCATCAAAAGTAACACTTCTAGATTCAAAAGAAATGGAAGAAAGTTTGCAAGAAAAGATCACTGACGAAGAAAGTTCGAGACTTAAAACAATGGAAGAATCGACTCCACTTAGTTTAGTTGCAAGCCCTTGGAAAACTGGAGTGTATCAAAAGGTTATAGAGAAGGATTAGCCTAGTCAACATGAAATTGATAGCAATGATGGGCAACAACAATAGCAATTAAGAAAATCAAATAGAATTCAAAAGCCTGATTTAAGATATGCTGATGTGGCTTTTGTCAAAGAAAATGAGCCAACAACTTTTGAAGAAGCAGTTAAGAAGGATGTTTGAAGACAAGCAATGGAGGAGGAGTTCAATGCATTAAAAGAAAATCAACCATGGGACTTAGTACCACTACCTTAAGATATAAAACTTATATCTTGTAAATGGTTTTACAAGATAAAGATTCTTTTGGATGGCTCAAGTGAGAGGTATAAGGCACGATTAGTGGCTCGAGGATTCTCTCTATAGTATAGAGTAGACTATGATGAGACCTTTAGTCTTGTAGCAAAGATAACCACTATCGTGTTTTGCTAGCAATAGTAGTAAATAAATCCTAGAAGCTCTGGAAAATGGACGTGAGGAATGCCTTTCTACATGGAGAGGTAGATCGAGACATATACATGGATTAAATAAAAGGATTTAAGAGTAAGACTCATCCAGAATATGTTTGCAAGCTTTGCAAATCTTCTATAGACTTAAACAAGCACCAAGAGCGTGGTACAGTAAGAGCAGTGAATTCTTAATTCAAAGTGATTATTCACTTGCTAACATAGATTCGAGCCTATTTTTCTAAGCATGTAAAGGTAAATTAGTAGTTGTACTAGTTTACATAGATGATTTAATAATCATTAAAGATGATGAAGAAGAAATTCGTCAAATACAAAATATATCAGTTCAATTCCAGATGAAAGAGTTTGGAGAACTCAATCATTTTCTTGGATTAGAAGTTGATCATATAAATGAAGAAATTTTTCTATGCCAAGAGAAATATGCAAAAAAAATTATTACAAAAGTTTAGTATGGCTTAGTGTAAACCAATTTCAACTCCTATTGAGCCAAACACTAAGATTACTGCTAACGAGGGAGAAGACTTAAAAAATGCAATTATTTATCAGTCGTTGATTGGAAGCTTGATCTAATTAACACTTACAAGGCTAGATATTACATTTGTAGTTAGATTGGTAAGTCGTTTCATGCAAAAACCAAAGAATTTCATCTTGATGCTATTCAACAAATCTTATGATATGTGAAAGAAATAGTCGAGTATGGTCTCTTTTATAAAAGAGATGAAGACTGTAAACAACTTGGTTATTGCGTTGTTAACTACACCGATGATCCCAACATAGGTCGATCAATTACAAGTTATGTGTTTTAATTTAGATCAAGACCAATGTAATGGTGTAGTAAGAGACAGCCAATAATATTATTATCAATAACTGAAGCAGAGTATCAAGTTGTAGCAATGGCTGCTCAAGAAAGTACTTGACTAGTTCAACTACTAGAGGATCTACATCAACCAATTGAATATACTATACAATTGCACTGTGACAATTTATCAACCATCAAGTTAGTGGAGAATCTAGTGTTTCATGTGAAAACTATACATGTAGAAGTACATTATCACTAGCTTCGAGAGAAGGTGTTACAAGGCAACATAAAGATGGTTCCTATTTGCACTGAAAAATAGATAGCAATCTTTCTCATGAAAGGAATCCTTTCAGCTAAGTTTCTGAAGATAAGTAAGAAGCTTGGTATGGTTAAACATTTGAAAATGAAAGAGTAGAGAGTCGATACTGAGGAGGAGAACTTAAGATTAGTATCGACTATTCTAGAGTCCTCTACTCTTGACTCTTCTACCTAACTAAAGAAGTTCCAAGATTTTTTTTTTCATCGACTTAATAAGTACTTGTCATTTACTTAGCCATAGACCTTGCTACCTTTAAATATGAGGTGTGTGCAGAAAAATAAAGCAAGAGGTATGGAAAAGAGTATGTAGAAACATAACATGAGTGTGTGAGCAACAAAGTTTGTGTAGAGTGGGTAAACAACAAAATAATAAAGTGGTGTATAGTGTATGTTAGAGAGACATGTGGGTGATGTGTGTGTGAGTATTATGTTGTAAATCACTCTTTTAAGGTTAATATAAATTATAATTTCAACATTTTCTCCTTCCCTCAACCCCTCTCTTTTTTTCCCTCAATCTGTTCGTAAAGGGGATTTGGTTGGCTAAATATGGAGTTTTATGTGCATTGATCTACGATTTGGCACATAATTATTTTCCCCTTATAGGCACGAAATGAAAACCTTGAATCGTCTAATTAGAATCATTATCAATCATTGTTTGGCAAGTTTGCAATTAACGTTGCAGGCTGTTGAGAAAGTACTTAGCACGGATGGTCAGAAGATTATGTATAGCCTTATCAAGCGTAGATTGGGAGATCTATTTTACCGCTTAGTGTAAGTAAACATTACAATATTGCCAAGAAGTATTCCATAAAACAGATAGAAAAGAGAGGATGAAAAGTTGTGTAAAAAAGAGAGGATGAAAAGTTGTGTTATTTGTTTCTATTGTAGATCTCAGAAATTCAAGGATCTAGATGAAGGAGAATCAGCTCTTATTGCAAAATTAAAAAAATTACATGAGATTTGACTGCTAGTTTCCGTGCATTGGAGTATGAAACTCTGATAAATTTCGTAGCTCCAAATTTTTGTTCTCTGATAAATTTCGCAGCTTCAAATATTTGTTCTCCTTGGAGATTCATGCTGGCAGCACCTAAAAGACCACACGGTTTCTCTTTTTGTTTCCACACATAGATGGGGAAGGTAGTGCTGGTAGGACCTGATAGAGTGTGCATGTGTTTGGCCATTAAAGATGTGATAGTCATGTATTATTACCATTTCACTTCATCTTTTTTGGATAGTAAGATTTTGAAACTTTTCTTTTGTATTTAGTGCAATAAGGTGTTTTCTTTTTGTACCGCTATGTATAATGTTTTTTATTTATCATTTATAATTGCCGCAATATCTCGAAGGAAAAGATCTCTATCTTCCAAGTGAATGGTGTGGTAGAGATCACATGAACTCCTTTACAACACCAAAATGATAAAGTTTGTGACTAAACCAATCATTCTTTTCTGTTTCTGCACATAGCCAGGATTTGAAGCTGGCTCCAATTCACTTGTAGAATCACCTTCAAGGTTATTCGATGAAAAATTGAGCCAACGCATACTTTTCAAATTTTATAGATCTCTTAGTACTCGTCCAACAATGTTATTGACAGGGATGTTTAGTATCTGTAGTAAAGAAGCATTAGATAATGGTGTTGGTATAGAACCTGAAAATTTATTTCCACCAAAACTTAATATCTGGTATATGAAAGACTCCCATGTAGTTGGTTGCTTGAAGTTATAAATTTTAGAAGATATTGAACAATGATGTAGGAATCTCTCCAAACAGTTGATTGGATCCAAGATTCAGAAGAGTTAATGTTGTTAATTGATCAAGGCTTGCAAGAAATTTTCCCAGCAAATTGTTGAAGGAAACAGAAAAATTGTTTGAGTGAGGAAATGTTTTCTAGGGAAGGAGGGATCTCTCCTGCTAGATTGTTTGAACCAAGAATGAGCTGTTGATTTATGCCCTACAGTCAATCGATTGGTTGTAGAATTGTAACATATTTATCAAAGGCATTATTTATCTTATACATAATTATTTAATTAACTAATGTATAAAATAAAGTTCATGGGATAAATATGTATTACAAATAAAATTATAATGGAGATCATAATTATGAGATTCATGTTATAATTAAATATTGTCCCTAAATTATTCCTAGTCGTTGCTTTATTAAGATTGGACATTAATAAAGCGGAAAGACTAGCACATATTATGTTTTTCCTTATAAAGAAAGTAGTCGATCTCATAAACTAAAGTATGAAGATACTTAAACAAACGTGCGGGTGCTTGTTAGAGAACAAATTCACTGAACTGACCCGATATGAGAAAACCATATGAAACATTACTTGTGTGTCTATGGAGATACTCATTGTGATGATTGTATAAGCGATCCTTAGACTTGAGATCACCAAGGTTATATTGTATAGGAATTGTTATATTTTGATGCTACTTACGACCTATTCTAACAATGGATAGTTCACTCGGTAGTTATTGGATATAGCATAAACTATGTGGAGGTATTTGAATGATCAATATAGGATTTGTTACCCTAAAGCAATTAGGGAGAATGTTCTGTTGTTCTCAATTAGTATTAATTTATGACATCCTTGGCCAAGGTGGAATGACATTTTGAAAAGAGTTTTCAAATGTCATTAATAAAATCAATTATTAATAGTAGAAAACTAATATGATTAGACTCAAATAGAGAAGACACTAATTCCATAATCTATGTCTAATTGGAACATTGTATGATAAAAGGATTGAATTATAAGGAAAATCATGCATGGATAGGTTAAGTCAAAACCACTTTGACATTCCTATTATTTGGGTGGTCATGACATGTTGCTAAACGTCAATCTTGATCTATTATCATAAATTGTTTAATTGAAAAATTAATGATAAATTAAAAGGAGTTTTAAGTTATCTAATTTTAATTATAAATTAGAATTATAATTTATGATCATTGCCAACATATTAGGAACCTAATGGATTACACATATAAGTTTATTGGAAGAGAGCAAAATTTAATTAAGTTAGACTTAATTGTAAAGTCTAAGAAACTTTAGATTCAAATATAAGATATTTGATTCAATTAAAATTAAATTAAAATTAAAATTAAAATTAGACTTTAATTATGATTTATGTTTGATTGTAATTTTAGGATAAATATGATTTTTCCACTATGTAAGGAGGCAATTTTAGGGTTACTCGCACGACTCTACTTCCTCTCAAAAATTGTTTTTACATTTTCTTCTGAAAAACCTGTGGATATTGTTAGAGGCCGGACACATGTGCGACTTAAGTGATTTTTTCAGGATAGATACAAGAAGACAAAAACTTTGATCAAGTTTCAAAATAAGATATTAATTTAGATTCATACTTTATTACTTTTTGCGCTTTAATCTTGTTATGGAATATCGAGATTTTGACTTTATGAGAAATTCAAAAACATGAAAATTTGTTTTTGTGTTATTTTGCTTCTATTGCGCGATTAAATCGCTTTGCAATTTCTTAAAAGTGGTTTATTTTATAATTTGATTAAATCCATAATTGTTATTGATCTAATTTCTAGAATTTGAAATTTTGCTGCTTGTTGCCGAAATAAGAGACTTCTATCTGCTTGAGCTTTCTGGTGAATCACACAAATTTACTACCTTTTGGAAATTGTTTCTTTGCTACCCTTTTATCTATTGCCATCGTTAAAATTTTTGGAAAATTTCGATGTTTGATTTATTTGTTTGATTTTGAATCAAACTCCTGAATCTTTCGAATGTATGAGTTCTAAATCTAAATACGAATGATTCCTGTATTTGGATTTGCCTCTGTTTCTTGAATCTGTCTTTGGGTTTGGATGGGTTGATTTAATCTAGAAAACTCTTGTGCTTTGTTGATTATGAAACAATAAGGTTCTTTAAGGTTTCTGGATTTTGTTCTATGCTTTCTGCTCGAATAAGCTAGAAAAACCCATAATTTGCATCCATAAGCTCATAAAAGATGGCCGGGTTTGTGAAACTAGCAAACTGCAAAGAACAAATGGTGATGACCTTTGAGTGAAAGGAGCAGACGATGTTTTTGGTTGAGATGCAGAGGTGGCTGGCGTTCTATACTTCTATTGCCAATAAGTTGGTGGCGAAAATCATGGCTGGCGATTAAGTCGCCTGTGGTGAGGACTGATGACACTTACTGGCGAGGTGTCTAGATGGCAGACCTGGCGATGCTGTCGTCGGAACGGGCTGGTGTTGGCTGGCTGGAGCCAGACAAGGGAGAGGATCGACGACTTCCTTGAACCAGAAATCGTTCTGGTTTCATTCCATCTCCCTAATAGCGATTGAATCTGTGCAATAAACGACAGATCTGGTGGTGAAATGGGCTTTCCAGGCAGATGGTGGCATCTCCATTGCCTGCTACCGTCGATAATGGCAACTGGTGCAGAGATGCGGTAGTGGCTTGAGCGAAGCCTGGCGACGTCATGCGTGTTTTGTCTGCTATCGACGCTAATGTTGCCGTTGTCTATTGACAGTGTTGGCAGATGGAGATGGCTGGAGTTGTAGGTGGCGACTAGGGTTTCTAAAGGAAGAAGATGACCCTAGTTTGGACACAAAAATAGCATATCCTAGGGTTTGGATAGCAGATGTTTGGACATAAGAATAAGATATTCTAGGATGAGAACAAGGGTTGTTTGGATAGTAGAATAGCATGTTCTTGAATTAGAATAGGTCATGTTTGGTTATAAGGTTAGTGTAACCTTTACTTAGAATAAGAGTTATTTGTTTATTGGATTAAATAAACCAATCTAATTATTCTAAATAGAATTTTAAATAGTTTTAAATTTATAATCAATTCCATAATTATTTTAATTATTTTTCTTAATTAGATTAAGATTAATAATTAGATTGATTCCTAATTAAATTTTAGAAAAATTGTTTTCTAAAATTAGAATTAATTATATTTCTAATTAGATTGGAATT
>JAOXYD010018199.1:0-14755 GCA_028565735.1 Pinacopodium congolense
CACAATAAAAACAACCTATTATGCAATAAACACATGCAAAACACTTAGAAAAACACATACAAAAACACAATTATCAAAACAAACAAGAAACAATTCATTGGACAAATTTAAAGCATTCATCACTAAAACAAAATGTAACCATTGGTCATAGAAATAGTTTTTCTATGTTAAACTCAATTCATTTATTTGGTCTAATAAACAAATTAGGATAAAAGACATGAATCACATGATGCTTAAACCTAAGTTCATTAAATCTAAGAACCCTTACAAAATATTTTAGATCGTTCAACACCTAATTTCAATTGTGACACCTAATTAATCTTCTAACAATTAAAATCCACAGTCATGGGTCTTGTAATTATCTACAAACTTAACTAAGATGGCTAATAGCTAATCACAGATTATCAAATAATAATATACTTAACTAATCCTAACTATATAGTTAGGGAAAGTCTAGGTTAATGCTTCAAAGAGTTAGGGGAAAATGCTATTTTTTATATTGTAAACAAAAACAAAAAACAAAAACCCATGATACAATGAAAGCTAAACTAAGATAAGATACAATAAATGCAATCAAGAGACAAACACACTGCAAAACATGAAAAGACTACTAAAAATAATAAAGAAATGGACCAAAGGTATCATCGGGATTCTTGGATAACTACTGATGCTTAAATTTAGATAAAAGGTTCTCTAGTCAAAGTGCTAGCCTATAAGTTTGAATAAGCTCCCAAGCTTAATAGTTCTATAAATACCTATATCTTCACTATAACCTAGAATAAACTCTCTAAGTTTAATAGTAAAGACGCACTAGGTGATAAGGAATGACTAACTTAGGCCACTAACACACAAGCTCAGAAAGTGTAACCTAAAGGTATGGAACCTAGACTAGTTGGTTAAGTATGCTATCAAATCCAACTAACCTATTGCTATTTTTAGAAATCGCTAAGAACTATTACATATCACATACTCAATCCTAGCATTCAAATTAGGAAATTACCTAAAGGGTGATCAAGCCTAAAGACAATACCTAATTCATGATATTTAACCAAAGTCCCAATCCAACCTAAACTTAAAAGCACCAAATCAAGAAAAACCCAATCACATTCTCACAACTAATCAGCCCTTCATCCCTCTTATGCATTCAAGACCATAGAAAACTAGCCACACATAGTTAAATTATCAAAAATTGATATTGAATAAATAAGACCCGTACTTAATTAAAGGAATTCAAAGCTGGAAAATATGATATTATTATTGCAAAACGCAATTCAACACTTATTCTAAGGCAAGTTCATGCTAATTATCAACTAATTACAACTAAATTAACAAAACCCAAAACTAACATAAGAAAGAAAAAATTCTAGCAATCCCAAACTGAATAAAAACTAAAATTAAATTAATTGGGACCTAAAACCATACATAAGTTTCACTTCCCAAACATAACCCAATCAAAAATATCAAGAACAAAGAGAAACTCGTAAGAGAAATCAACACATAAGCTAATATTCCACAAACACATATTTGAAATAATAAGAAATAAAGCTCAAACAACAATAATAAAGGCTGGAAAAAGAAAGTAAGATGATCTATTGATATATTTTCAAAAACCCATACATTACCAAGTCATTCAAACTCAAAATCCATCAAACAGCTAATATACACACATAATAAACTAGAAAAACAAAATTGCAACTCCAAAATCATTAAACAACTAAAAATAAAGATAAAACTATTTTAAAAACTTCATTAAATGGCTGGAAATCCAAATATAAGCAAAAACCCAACCTATGAACCTAATAACATTAAGAAACTTTAAGAAATAAGGAGAAACAAGATGAAAAGCTTAAGAAAACAAGGGTTGCCTCCTTGCTCACCTTTTTTAAGCCCCTCATATATGCCTTGGATGGCTGCTAGGGCTTTGGAGATGTTGTGGAAGCAATTTGGTCAAGTTTTCCCCTAATAATCATAAAAACGAAGACATTTTACAATTTTCATTTAAGTCCCTAGAAATCGACAACTTCTGTGCCTCTTCACCTTTTTTACTCTAACTCCTTCCATGCACCACAAATAGCCATGAAATTTGGTATGCAGGTTCCTCACATGATAATCTTGCACTCCATAAAATTTTAAATCAATTTGAGCTATAAAAGTGCACCTAATGAATCAACAAATTCACCTATACCAAAACCAATACTCAACGAAGTTTGTATTGTTCTTTTCTTTATCCACTCTTCATGTCTTGTCTTATGACCTTCAAATTTGGTGTGGAACTTCATAACATGATGCTTTAAGTCCTTAAATGGTTCTACATCTCTTCTAGTTCCAATTGTGCTCCAATTCTACTCCAAACTTGGCTATTTCAACTTGTATATGTGGCCTAAGGTCAAATCTGCAAGTAAACTAAAAAAACGCAAATCAAGTGTTTAAACATTAAAATAGGGATGAAATGACATTGAAACACATATAGAAATATTATAAAATGCATCCCTATTAATGTCCAATCAAAGCAAGATCAGATTAAGAACTTTAACTTAGAAAAAATCTTTCAAACATACAAATCCCATTTAATCCTAACCCTAAATAATCAAACTAAGCACACATACTCAAAAATGATACTGCAATTATAAGATAAAAGCATAAATCAATTCATGAAAAATAAGAGTCAATACAAAGTAAAATAAAAAGAGAAAAGATACAATATAAATTGTTCTATTCCAATGAACCCACTCTCTGAATGCTCTAATCCACTTGCCTAATCCAAAGAAAGAACAAAAGAAAGGAAGACTTAAACTAAACCCTAACTAAGAATGAAAAACGTAACCTCCTAAACTATCATGTGTTTCTCTCCTTCCAATCTTAAAATCTGCCCTTTTCTATTTTTTTAAGCTCTTTATATATGTCTTTAGTGGTTATTAAGGTTTTAGGGATGTCTGTTTGCGATTTTCTCATTTTGTCCTTCAAAAATATCAAACTTGACATGTAATAGTAACCTAAACAGTAGTTCATAAGCATCTAAATGGCACCAATGAAGTACCATCGTTTAAGTCTCAAAATAAGACTTAAACAGTGGTTGTTCAAAGGTTAAATGATGTCATTCAACTTTCTAGAACCCACTATTTAACTTGTTTTTTACACCCTTCTTGCTCCTTTTTACTCTAATTTCATTCCATAAGCTCTAAAATCATCTTAATCCTAAAACTTATCAAAAATATCTTATGAATAACATGAACACATGCTTTTAATGGATAAAACAATATATATCATGCCTTAAAATCATGTAATTTACCCATTAATAACATTATTCTAGTGGTTACCCACATAATCTACTTAGTGTGTTTGTCCTCTTACTCCTAACAACTGGCATTTATGGTTAGGAATGGCTATCTCCATAAAAATCACAAGTCATTACTTAAGTCGAGGCAGAAACCACTGTCATGTTCTCTAACTTTCTTATAAGGGCCTCCATCTCACTTCTAATGATGCTATGACATCTATGCTATATGCACCTCCATTAAGTTTTGATCTTTGCCTTATACCTCCCCATTGATATGTATTTATAACTATGTTCTCTATAAGCTCCTACAATTACTTAGGAGTCTTGAAATTGATATTACTACCAGATGATGCATCTATCAATTGCTTAGTGGAGAAATTAAGACCTCCATGAAAGGCTTGCATCAACATGCCTAAGTCGAAGTCATGATGGGGGGACTTCCTAGGCATATCTTTCTAACATTTCTAAGCTTCATAAAATTTCTCCTACTCCCATTACTGTAAAGAGATAGTTTCATTATGCAGTTTAACTAATCAAGAGGGAGGGAAATACATTGTTAGGAACTTTTTGGCTAATTAGTTAGACGAAGTAATGGAACTTCAGCTATGATTTTTCTCTACTACTCAATGTAAAAGGAAATATCCTTAATCTAATGGCCTCTTTTGACACACCATTCAACTTGAATGTGTCGTAGATCTCCCAAACGTTAGTAATATAAGCATTAAGATCTTCATCTAAAAGCAACCAAACTGCATGTAGTTCTACAACCTCTAAATCATTTATCACTTAATCTTGAAGTTTGCATTGTCTACTCTCGACCTTTATACATTAGACTTCATTCTTTGTAATGAGGGCTGTGAAAGGTCTCCTAGGTTTAGCTCTACTCGAGATCCCAATTTTTTATCCATGTTATTTATTTATGGCTCTAGGACCTCTAACTTAGCACTACTCTCTAATTTCTTCTCTTTTAACCTTCTGTAAAATGTTCTTTCAACTTTGGGATCTAACTCGAATTGCTTCATCGAATGACTCTTGGTCATACAAAAAGGTATCTAGTTTGAAAAGTAAAAGAGCAACTAAAAGATCAAGAAATTTAAAGTTCTTTAATAAGATTAGAAGTGAAAAATATTAAAAATTGCAAAAACTTAAAACAAACAAAAACGAAATTAAAGTAAATAAAGTTAGTCTAATAAAGAACCAAAAATGCTTAATAATGATGCAATCTCTAGTAACGGTGCTAAAAACTTGATGTTTATTATTAGGATTTGATTGCCATATATTTTCATATCCATTTCAAGCCAATTTAATGTAAATTTGCTTCTAATTGATGCTAAAGTATTTAAATATCATTTATATTCATTACATTGCATATGAAAGCTAAAAAATAAAGAAACTCTCGAAATTGTAGCTGAAAAATCAGATTTTCAAAGTTAAATGGCACCCTCATTCACCCCATCGTTGTACTCTTCAAACCACCATTTTACTCTCAAAGACAGAGACTTAAAAGGTGATCCACTTAGCCCGCCATTATATTATTCTTCAAGTACTATTTTAGTAGTTTTCGAGATATTTTCAGCTACAACTTACTCTCCACTTGCTGTAACTTGCTCCAACTTGTTCCCACTTGCAGCTGACATGTAAATAGAGGACTAAAAGCCTAAAATAACAAGAATTGAGAGAGAGAAACACGTTTTTCATATCAATCTTCAAATCCTCTAAAAACTTAGGCCTTATTTCAAGTGTTCTTCATCTTTTCTAATTTTCTTTGCATATTTAAGTTTTTTATGGATTATAGAAGCTCAATCACATATCATAGGCCTACAAGTGTATTTATAGCTCAATTTAGTGAATTCTAAACTTATCTTTTGTATTGAAATCCACTCTTGAGCTTATATATTAAAGAACATGAGTTATATGCACAATATCTTTTCTTTCTTGATTCAAATGAGTTGTTAAACGTATTTGTGGTTAAAGAATGGTGATTAGATGATTTGAATACATGCTCAAATGTGATTAAGGACTATCTTTTACTTATTTGAATGCTTAGAGCTTGTCTTGAATGGATTGTTTAGGATTAAGATGATAAATGGTGAAAGAAGAGGACCAATCTCTTGATCCATTGGAAAATCAATAAGAAACTTGATTTTAATCAATACAGACCCAATGACTGGTTAATCTTAAGGGCAGTAATCTAGGAATATGAATTTTTAGGTTAAGCTTCTTATACTTTAAGCCTTCTTTAGGTTGATTTAAGCATGGATCAAACCTTAAACATCAAAAGGAAGAGAAAAGACATTGATTTGATCATAATCTTGTCTTAATTTAGTAAAGTTTCCCTAGTACAACTCCCTTAATCCATAATTAATCCATTTAGATCATTGAGAATCATTTCCTTGACCATTTAATCCATTAAGCAGCCTTAAATTCCAAAGTTAGTCTTCTATGCAAAGTCTAAAGCTCTTTAGTCTATATTGGTAAATTTAGTTAAATTAATCACTCAAATTGATTCCCTTAGATAATTGTGATCTATTTTTTTAATATTAATTATAACTTATCTCCGTGGGATGATAATTAAAGTCTAAAATATTCACTCTATTACTTGGTGGTTTTAACTTTATTTTGAGAAAAAGAGCTTCAATCATTAAATTTGGTAATTAATTTGAGAAATTGATCTTAATGGAAACCAACATAACATTTATATGGACGTACCTAAATTTTAATCAAAATATAGCAAAAAATCACACTAACAATGCCACAACACAAAAATAGGTAAGTGTACCTATCGTTATGCACTATTGTTATGGTGAATACAAGTGTCGAATCCATTAAGACTACTATTATCAATGAATTTCAATCTAAATTAGGGAGCCTGTCAAATTGTAAAGTGATTGATGTAGTGGATAAAGACAACAAATGAAATAATTTAAAGTGAATGTCTAAAATAACTCACAAAGATTAATACTCAATGATTAAGCTAAGACTTAGGAAATGAATCCCTCTAAAATGCATTTATATTAATTATTAATCTTGATTCATCTTGTTTTCTAAATTTATTAGACCATAAGTTCCCTAAGGTAAATCACACACACTCTCGAGTTATGCACTCTTATTCAATTTTATGAATCAAGAAAAAGTTTTCTCTATCTTAACCTATCAATTGAATGCAATAATTTATTCTATGGAAGTTATCTAAAGCATGTACTTCATTTCTAGTGAAGATTATATGGCTAATCCTTTTGAATTGACCTATGGAGTGATCTAAAGCATATAATTGGTTTCTTAATATAATTATATATAATCCAAGCATTGAAATCGAAGTTTAAGTTATCATAACATTCAATATTCAATGCCATTACTATCCATAAATAAATCTAACACAAAATTTGGAAATAAAAATTTAAACCAAGAATAAAAATTAATACTATATCCTAGAATTCATAAATATCAAAATCTTATGAAAAGATTAGTTTCTACACATTATATGAATCACACAAACAAACATGAAGAAGAAGGAAATACAAAATCTCCTAGAGAAATTTCTTGAATCCTTGACTCCTTGATTATTTTTATATGAAATCCTATGCTTGATCTTTAGATTAATGCGTTTGGATCCTTCTTTCCCTTTAGGATTTTGTGAAACCCTTTAAAGATGACTTAGAACTCATTGTTCCTCCCTTGGCAGCTATTTTATGGTGTCTAATGGCAAGATAATTACAAAAATAACCTAAAACAAGTTATTTACGCAAGGATTCCTTCTAGCCAAAAATCACATCTAGGCTAGGAGAATCACAACCTTAATTCTAGTCATGATTCCTCTAGCTTCTATGCTCCTCTTGGTTTTCTCATGATATCGCTTCCGTCATTCATCCTTTGGTCATGAAATTTGATATAAAGCTTTCCAACATGATATCCTTGCTTTCCAAGTTACTACCATATCTCTTTAAGTTTGAAGGATGCATCTCATGGCTCTTTAAAGTCCTATAAAACATGGGCAAACATAAAAACATCTAAGAAACATCTCATTTAGAAAGTTTAACTTAATATACATAAGAATCACATGGATTTTGCTTTAAAACTCAACATAACAATTACCAAATCATTCCTAATATATATAGAGAGAGAGATTTCATAAAATCCTAAATCCTATGAAAGGATTAGTTCATAAACATCACAAAAATAACAAAAATGATCATAAGAATGAAATAAATAGAGATGCTCGTAGTTATAGGTGTGAATTCTTTGACTGCTTGATGATCCTTGATGTGAAATCCAATCTTGATCTTGAGTTTAAAGCCCTTGGATCAATCTTTCTCCTTCAATCTTATGCCAAACCTTTGGAAGATGGCTTAGGAGTTTTTACCCTTTGGTAGCTCTTTTGAGGCTTAAAAGGCAAGAAATTTTGAAAAATATCTCAAATTTAGGTTTAAAACTTGAGTATGGACAAGTAGAATCACGACCTAGAACACATCTTTTGTCCCACCCCGTGATTCTCTCTGGGGCAATTACAAGGCCCAGGACTAGGTCGTGGTTTTGAGTTGGTTTTTCCAACTTTCTCCTTTTCTTGGTCTTTTCTTTATAAACTCTTCTGCACTTTTCATTTGGCCATAAAATTTGATATGGAGCTTCCTTACTTGATGTTCTTGCTTCCCAATCAATTCCACATCTTTTCCAATCCCAACAGTACATGAAAATGTTTACCAAATTCCTACAAAATGTAGACAATCAATAAAAAGTACATAAGCAACATTTTATTTCAATATTTAACTTATTATGCACATACTTCACATCGATTATCTCCTCAAACTCAAGGTGATCACCATAAAACCAACATAAAAGATATATAATTTAGGTGTAATCATATAGTTTTTGTCTATAAATGGTTAATATGTGTTTTATAATATTAGTTGTACATATTTGCATATTTGAGATTATTTGATCACCATAAATGACAAATATTTCACAATTGTTATTAAAATACTTTTGAACTGATATATTGAGTGTTTTGTAAAATGCATTATATTTGTGATATTTATTACTATGTGTTTATACTATGCAACCATATAAATTCCTAGAATTATGAAGAACCAAATATACAAGTATGTGTTAAGATTACTGAATATGGTAAAATATGGATGACTGGTGGAATTTATGTTTTAATTAAATAATGGCATAATTCTTAAAGGAAAAAGTAGAGAATTAATTGCTTTCCTGAGACAAAGTATATTCAATGGTCATAGATATATGTGATATAGTTATGATTTGCTAAGCATATAAGTAGTACCTAGATATTTCTTATGGAGAGATATCCTTTGTATATTGATAAGCATTATAATGTTGTCAAGATATTTCTATTGAGGAAATATTTTGTTTGTTACTATCTAGATATCAGAGTGGTATCACGGTATTTTCGATGGGTAAATATCCTTTGTAACTTACTACGGTATGTGCTTTAATAAGATTAGCCGGTAGACCATTGACTATAACTCTACCAGAAAAGTACGTCCCTTAAATTAAAACATGGAATCATCACAAGAATTAAGATAAGAAATTTCTTATAAGTATTTCATTAATGGTATGATTGTTTAACTGATTAGTTTGGAAGCTCATGTATTTTATTTTGATTCTTGTCTATTTTTACATGATTCTTTATGTTATGTAATAGATACATTTTAGTTATCATTATTAATTTAGCAGCTTATTCCTTACTCTTTAATTTTCCAAGAATTTGATTTTGGTAGTTGGACACTCTTTAATACTTGAGATCTTTGCCTTATTAAGCATTCTAAGTGAACTAGCATGTCAATAAGCATTTTCAAACACATTATGTTTATTTAGGATTAATATTAGGTTTCTAGAATATTTTAGGATTTTTTATTAGATTAGATACATTTAATAATGAATTTATTTCATATTGTTGAAACTAAAGTTTTAAATTATTTTTAAAAGCAGTTTGAGGTTTGTACACTATTACTAGAGAAAATAAGTGCATTGAAATGATTTTTAAATCATTTTGGATTTTTTAAAGAAGGGAGTTATAAATAGTTCTTCCAATCTTGATTCCTCTTCTTGTGATTATTAATAACAATCTTGTAGAGGTTGCTTAAAATAAGCTTCATTAATCCTGAAGTAATTTGGATGAATCATCCATTGTAAGTTGTAAGTGTTGCTCTAGCTTTTTTATTTTTTTGATAAATCAATAATAGATTAATCAAAGGGGGGTTATTTATAAAGCAAACATAAGCTTAACCAACAATAAAAAAAAAAAGACCACAAGCTACTCTCTACAAAAGATTAAACAAGGTAAATCTAAACGAAACAGATAATTAACCTACCAAAATAGAAGTCAAATCCAGCCTTCCATAATATATATATATATATATAGACAAATAGTAGCCTAAAAACTAGTGAAACCCTGCAAATCAGTAGAAAAAAATCATAAGAAAATTAATGAGAAAGCTCTCTAAACGTAACACTAGGAGGGCCTTGAATTGAAACTTCAAACCCACTTCCTCTAGAAGGTCTCTCTTAACTTGAATTTCAGCTTTGGCTCTCTTCCTTCTAGTAAAATTTATTAAATCTGTCATGTTCTTAAAAAACTTAAGGTTTTGAAGGGAAGCTAGGTACAAGAGAGTCTTTAAAAGATTCCTGTTTAGATTTGATGGTCTGCCCAGGAAAAAAAGTGATAATCTGGGATAGTTCTTTTTGCAAGCTTCCTTTTATTGTTGAAGTAAGTTACAAAGTGCTCTTGTTCTTTTTGTATTGACTCCCCTTTCTTTCCTCTACGACATTGATCAAATAGATAGATAATCTACTTGCTTTCAGTCTTAGCAAGTGCCTTACTAGTTTCAACATACAGAAACTACATATCTTGAATTAAAGGTTGCCTCCCTTTGGTTAAAGTAGCATCACCTATTCTTGAAAAGGAACTTGCAAAAAAAAACATTAGTAAAAGATAAAAACAAAACACCAGAGTTCACTAATACCTCTTATCAGTGTTTAAGCTGAGAATTTCTGTAGCTTAAATGACTGCCCTAGTGGAAATGCTCTAAAAATCTAAGACAGAGTCTTTGAAGGCATAGTTATTTCTTTAATAGTAAATGTTATAGACACAAGTTGAAAGAATGCAACTAAACAGGTTTAGGTCCATGTTTAAACGGAGATAAGGATTACAAAACCAGTTTAAAATGGAAAAAACATTGCACAAGGTAAAGAGTTGAAGCTAAAAATGGTTAAGAGTGTTCAATCAAACTATTTTTTAATAAGAACATTCAAAAACAGATGGTTTAGGCTCTCACTATTTAAAAAGCACAAAGGGAAAAAATTAGGAAAATGGGAAAAATAACGTTTATGTCTAGTTTACAATTTGTTGAGAAAAGCTTACCAAAGAATAAAAGAACATCTTGGGCTAGTTTTCTTATGCCAAACCAGTTTATACCAAGGGACAAAAGGGAGAGGAGGTCTAAAAAATGTATGAGCTGAGGAATTGGTGTAAAACTTTATGAGACTAGTTTTCTAGTTATTATCTTATACCATCTCATCATCTCTCCATCTGTCAACTGAAATTACTTGGTCATCCTATTACTATTATTATTCCCACTAATGATTTTTCCATATCATTACATTGACTATTTGTAGTCATGGAAAGATAACTAAGTGTCTAACCCTAATCACAAATAAAATACAATTAAATAAGAGATATAAAATTTAAAATACCTAAACAAATAAATGCATAAAGTAAAAAAAGAATAGATAAATGATTAGACTAAAAAAAAGTTATTCCTAATATTTTAATCCCTAGTAATGATGTCAAAAACTTAATGATCTTTTGTATGTGTGTGGATCGCTAACTAAATTATACTAAGACCAATTGAGTAAGCGCACTGATTGTTCTATAATGTAATGTATAGTGAGTATGAGTAGCATGTATACAAGGATTAGAATTACTAGTACTAATCGTCTTTTTATTATTCAATTTAGCAAAAATTAATAATTGATTGATTAATTATTAAATTAACTAAAATTAACTAACTAAATAAATAAATATAACAACCAAAATAATTTATATAAAGAAATAGCAGTCAGTAGGATTCAAACCTAGTTGAAGAATCTCCTTAAAAACCTAACATGTCCAAGTTTTATCTTAATTTAATTTTCAACCCAAGTTGTTTAGACTATTAAAATCCCTTAGTTAAATTATATATTTTCTCAAACAATATAATTTCTATCTTTTAGTTGGTCAATTAGAATTTATTCTGAATTAAAATCCTAAGAAGACGTATTAACTCGATCTATGAATTTTAAAGTGGTTAGGTTTAAATCTAACTAAAAAAACTTATATAAAACTATCTCTAGAACCCTATACAAACCTCTTTATTTGTTAATTGATCCCTTTGTATAATTGATTTATAAATTTAAATATATTAAATGTGATGATGAATTGAAATTGCTAGCAAAAACTTCATTCCAATACATTAGTATTCATGAATAAACCTGAGATGGAAAACTCGTTCTCTTGAAATGATGCTCTTGAATCTTCATTTGACTATTACTGGAATCCACTTAAGCTACTTAAATCTCTGCTTTAATCTTGAAATAATCATCTTAAATGGCTTCAATCTTATGTCAAAATGGCTTTGGATTGAGTTTTACCCCCTTTAAGTGGTGATTGGACACTTTCCATGATAAAAACAACAAATGAAAAAGTCTAAGCCGCACCTTAAATAAGCACAGCTATTCAAAATCACGGCCTGGCTCACAGTTATGAGAGAGACTGTAATTTTTGGAATTATGAACAAAGACATAGCTATGATTCTATCCGTGATTTTTACTATCTTATTGATAATTTAATGTTTCTCTAAGCAAATTCGTAGCCTGGATCATAACGATAACCTAAGTCGTTTACCTCCTTCCTTCCACTCTCCAATCCAATAATTTATCCAATATTTCAATTATTATAATCAACTTTAAAGCCTACAACAACCACTTTATACAGTCTTATGTAAGTAATATCAAATTCAGTAATTAAAAATTTTAAATTCAAGATTTTCATTAAATGGCCTCAAACCTAAGCCTTAAGAAATCAAAATCAAACTAAAGATGTGTAAAAATTGAGCACTATCAGGGTGCCATTAGGACTTATACTATTATAATTGTAAATCTACTCTCTCTTTGAATTTACTCGTAGAACACTTGAAATTTAATTTATAATATCTCTATTGAAAGTTAAGAGAAAAGTATTCTAGAAAACTCTATAAGCTACCAACTAACCTTTTCTCTTAATTTGGATGGCTAAACTAGAGTTTTACTCTATTTAGACATTTAAAGTCTAATTTTCCCCTTAAAATCACTATTTAGTAACGCCTTCTAGGAATACAAGAGCTCTTGGGATTAAGAAACAACATAGTCATTATAGGTCACTGTTAGTTATTTGTCTTCATTCTAGACATCAACAATAGTTCTTAAGGTTTAAAACAGTGCCATTTCCAAGTGATGTTAGTTCTTTAACTTCCTTTAGAATTACAATAGTTTTCTACAATAACAATAATGGTGCCATTATAGATTGTCATTGGTCTTCTGTCAAACTTGTCCAAATTTAGCTCTTTTTAACACCTAACTCCTTAATTAGGTGTCAACCTACAAATTAAATAAAAATTCATGAATAGGACAAATTCATACATAAATATAAGTAAAAACACATGAAAATATGGCATATAAACCTCTATAATTTAACCTTATGAGCAATTGATCTTCTTATGTGATATGGGTGTTCTGTAGTATTTAATTACGCTTCTTAGATGCTTTAAGTTTTTAAACAATCTCTTTCTTAACAGGGTTTATTTATGATGTTTCTAGTGGTGGATTTGATGAAGCTAGGTATGCTTCCACTCCCTTTTCTCTAGTTTTCACATTTAGCTCATCCTGAGCACCAATTCTTTGGAGAGCTGTAAGTTGATCTTCTTATGAGATATGAGTGCTCTTGAGTGTTTATTCAGGCTTCTTTGATGCTTCTGGTTTCTAATCTACCACATCATTCACATAGTCAATTTGAGTTAATTCTTAAGGGGTTTAATGATGATGGTTATGCTTCTACTTTGTGTTTCTACTCTATCTTCTTGAGGTTTCTTAGAGAGTTTGTCCTAAGCACCTGTTCTAAATCTTTTCACAATTAGGATCTGTGCTCCTTTCTCCTATAGTTTCAATTGGTCTGGCTTCCAGTAAAAGAGATGCTAATATCCTTCCAAGATTTGACACCATCTTCATTGTATACAACCAACTAGAAGGATTCAGGTAGAGTTGCTTTGAGATTTACTTCAATGCAAAACCTAGAAAAATTCACTCTCTACATCTTTATTGTAGCAGTGTCCAAATGTAATGGCTTCCTAACTTCACTAGATATTGACTAATACTGTAGTGGGATGTTATGGAGTTTAACCTATATAGGAACTAACTTAATTTCTCCCAAGTCCAGCTGAAATCCCTTAAACCACCTCTTTAGGAATAGAGATCTTCCACTAATGTATCATGGTCCCAGCTTCGGCATTCTCTTCAGGTTATTTTTTAGAGAAACTTTTTATAATAATATATTATTCTATATGATTAGGGATTTTGAGGTTTTAGGAATTTGTAATAAATGTTGTGTTTAGAGGCCTAGAAAAAGAAAGAATAAAGATAGTCGAGCATCTCGAGTAACAGATTCACCTCGACAAAGAATTACGTGAATAGTGAGTCAGATAAGCATGTGGTCAGTAAAGTTTATTTCGCCTAGATTGCACCAAGCTTTTCATTTTATAATTCTATTTTGGCCATAAATCTATTCTAAAAAGTTCTTCAATGTACCCCCAATAGCTCTAAAATAAATTATCATATAAGAGAATGATTGTGACCACCTCTATGTTGTAAACATATATTCATCACTCTAAAAAACTAAACATAAGCATATAAAAAAATGTATCTTATTAATATTCTTACACTGTGTGTATTATGGTTATCAATTTGTTTGGACTTTAAGAGCTTATTTAGAACAAATGAATTCCACAATTTGCAATTTCAAATATTTATATTTAAAATACAAAAAATAGTTCATTTCAATTCTGTGATTTGAATTTTATAGAATTCAACATAACTAATCCAAATTCCACTAAAATAGTTGAAATTTTCAAATAAATTTCACTAATTTAATAAACACATTTTTGTCTTCCAAAACTATCCTTACTAAACTTTTTTATGTGCTTTTTAAAATAATTATAACATTATAAAAATATTATATAAGAATATTACTACATAATATTATATTATATATTATAATAAGATAATATTATATTATCTCATATTGTTATCTATATTATAATATAATTATTATGTAATTATTATATATACATAATTATTAAATATTATCATAATTATATTATTATATTGCATATAATAATTAATTAAAATTTATAACATAAATTAAAATAATAAATATTTATTATAATATAT
>JAOXYD010018207.1:0-14755 GCA_028565735.1 Pinacopodium congolense
CAGAAACTCGAAATCTAAGTGTTTGAAGCTTAAGTGTTCAAAGAAGAAAATGAAGAGAGAAGCTAGAGCTTCTCACTCTAATCTGATCTGATTACTAACTAATTGATGCGTGTTATCTGTTGTTTTTTGCTATATGCAGACTTTGGAAGCCTCCCCTCACATGTCAGGAGACAAGAAAATTAATTGATATCACGCCAAGGTTGAAAATGAGGAACTCGCTTTTATTATGGGAAGACTAAAGAAGTTCATAAGAAATGCCTCAACACGTCGAAAAGGTACACCATTTTCTAAAAATAAATTTTATAATATAACGTATTATGAATATGGTGAAAAAGGATACTTGAGACCACAACTATAAGAAAAAATAGAGAAAGAAAAGAAGAGATGGAAGATGGATAAATTCAAGAAAAAGAAAGCATTAGAAGTCGCATGGTCCCAATCTAGCACATTTAAAAGAAGAAGAAGTGGCCAAAATGTGCTTTATGGCGCACAATGAGGTATGTTCTTCTCTTAATGAAGATTAATATGATTATTCATGTGATAAGAAATAACTAAGAAAAACAAAGAAGTGCATGAAAAAAACAAAAGTATGTTAGATGAGTTAGATACATGCAAATAAAAAAATGAGAGCCTTAGAAAAGACATAAGTTTAATTAACAAAGGCAACAATGAACTTGTTAACAAAAATAGATCCTTAAAGAAAGAAATTGAGTCCCTTCGAGATTCCCTAGAAAAATTCAACAAAGGAAAAGAAAAACTAGAGACATTGCTAAGTATTCAAAAATATAGAAATGGCAAAAATGGTTTAGGATACAACAATGAATCATCTACTAGTAAAACTACCTTTGTTAAAGGAAAAAATTTAGAAGATAAAAGTTCATAAAAAATTACTCATAATGAATCTAGTAAACCTCAAACTAGACATCATGCATTTCTATAAACATAAAAGCCTAAAAAATTATTTCAAAGGAAAATGAATTATAAAAAATCATATGTGCAGCCTAGACAGCATTTTCATTAAATTTACAATGTATTTAAACCAAAAACTTATTCTCCTATGTTTTTTTCTTACTGTGAAAGACATGGACTTATTTCTTATTTTTGTTTTGATCATCCAAATGGTATCTCTAAAAGTTATAAAACTACAATTTTCATAAAAAAAAACAATATGGATTCCAAAAATCAAATAATTTTTTTCTAAATTATTGTTTACCATAGTTTATTATTTATTACTTATTTTTGTTTATTGTTTTTACTTGTCGAAGTTTATATCAATGTTTTCATAGATTCAATCTACCGAACCACTGACATCGGTCCACCTAAGGCACTTCGGTCGACCGATGGACAACTCCAGTCGACTAACAGATCAAATCTTAAATTTTTGGGCGATCGATGTAATGGTCTGGTCAACCGATAGGTTAAAAGTTTCATTTTTTTTCCATCCTTCATAAATTTACTTGTGCTTTAGCAGTACGTGTGTTTTAGCTACATTTGTTAAATCTTTAACTTCAATTTTGTGATACCCTTTTTAACTTTTATTTGTAATTTATTTGTATAATTTTTAGTCAAGTTTATTGTTTATAAAGGTATGAGCTAGGTATACTAACATCTAAGGACCCTAAATAAGATGGCTACCAAAAATTTTTGTTATCTGTCTTGTAGGATAAGTGAAGAAACAAATGGTATGTATACAGCAGTGGCTCACGACATACGAATGGGGACCCCTTATAGTTTATCACCTTCAAGAGCAAGGATGGAGGATTCATTACTTTTGGGGACAATGATAAAGGTAAGGTAATTAGCATTAGAAAGGTAGATAAAGATAACTGTCCTTTAATTGATAATGTTTTACTTATTGAAGGTTTGAAACATAACTTTTTGAGAGTAAGTTCATTATATGATAAGAACTATAAGGTGAGTTTCATAATAGATAAATGTGTTGTCTCTAAGATAGATAACAATAATATCATGTTCTTAGGAAAACAGGAAGGAAATATTTGCATTATTGATCTATATGGTGTTACTAATCTTGAAGATAACTGTTAAATTTCCTTGAGTGAATGCGCTTGGACTTGGCACCGACTTCTTGGACATGCAAGTACGGATTTTCTCTCAAGGCTCAATTCCAAACTACTTGTTAGAGGACTTCCAACTATAAAATAAGAAAAAGCCAAAATCGAAGGAGCATGTCAAATGGGATAACAAGTAAGAAGCTCTTTCCAAAGTAAGAAATCCATAACATCTTCTAGACCCTTCGAACTACTTTATATGGATTTATTTGGTCCTACTAGAGTAACTAGTTTATGAGGAAAATCATATGCATTTTTTATTGTTGATTATTTCAGTTGTTTTACTTGGATTTTATTCTTAAGTTCGAAAGATGAACATTTTAAATCTTTTGTTAGTTTCGAAAAGAAAATTCAAAATGAAAAGTACTTATCTATTACATCCATTAGAAGTGATCATGCTATAGAATTCGAAAATAATATGTTTAAGTGCTTTTGTGATGATCATGGAATTGCACATATTTTTTTTGCATCTAGGACACCTTTTACAAAACAGTATAGTAGAAAGGAAAATAGATCTTTACAAGAAATGGCATGTACTATGATAAATGAATGTGATTTACCAAAATATTTTTGAGCTGAAGCCGTTACATGTGCATGTCACGTCACCAATAAGTTGAACATTAGACATAAGTTAGATAAAACACCTTATGAGATTTTGAACGGTAAAAAAGAAAGAATTATTCACTTCAAAGTTTTTTGCTACAAATGCTTCATTTTAAATACTAAATATAGTTTAGGAAAATTTGACTCTAAAATAAATGAAGGCATTTTCTTATGATACTCTTTATTTAGCAAAGCATATAAAGTCTACAACAAGAAATCTCATGTCATTAAAGAATCTATGCATGTTGTTTTTTATGAAACTAATCCTTTCAAAAGAAAGAAAAAAACTTAAGTTTGATGATGTAGATTTATCCAAGGGATTGGAACTTCTTTCGCTTGAAGATAATGGACAAACATTACAAATTGTTGAACCAAGTAAAGAAGGAGGACATGAAAAGCTACTAAGAGATTGGAAATACACGAAGGATCATCTTTCCAATCAAATTATAGGTGTTGTTCACCAAGGGGTAACCACTAGATCTCAATTTAATTTATCTCATATTGCTTTCATTTCAAAGATTGAACCTAAAACAATAGAAGAAACTCTAGATGATGATAATTGGATTTTAGCAATGAATGAGGAATTGGAACTATTTAAACTAAAAAAAGTTTGGACCTTGGTACCTAGACCTATAGACCGTCCTATAATAGGTTCTAAATGGGTTTTAAGAATAAACTAGATGAATAAGGTAACATTGTTAGAAACAAAGTAAGACTAGTAGCTAAAGGGTATAATCAATAAGAAATAGATTATGATGAGACATTTTCCCTCGTAGCTAGGTTAGAGGCATTAGACTACTTCTTGCATTTACATCTCACGTGGGTTTTAAATTGTTTCGAATAGATGTCAAAAGTGTGTTTTTAAATGAATTTATTCAAGAAGAAATGTATGTTGAACAACTCCCCATTGTGTAAAGAATTTGCTAAGCATATGAGTAGGAAGTTTAAAATGAGCATTATGCCAGAGTTTAATTTCTTCCTTGGACTCCAAATCAAACAATTAAAGGATGGCATCTTTATCAATCAATCAAAGTAAACATGAGAACTTCTTAAGTAGTTTAGTATGGATCAAAAAAAGCCCTTAGGTACTCCCATGAGCACATCTACCAAATTAAATAAAAATGAAAATGGAAAAGTGGTAGATGAAAAATTATATCTAGGTATGATAAGTAGTTTGTTGTATTTAACTGCTAGTGGTCCTAACATCATGTTTAGTTTCTTTTTTGTGCACGTTTTCAATCTTCTCCTAAAGAATCACATTTACTAGCTGTTAAACATATTTTGTGATATTTAAGTGGTACTTTGCATCCTTTAGTATCCTAAGAATGATTATTTGGATTTATTTGGGTATTCTAATGCTAATTATGTGAGTAATTTGCTTGATAGAAAAGTACATCTCGTACATGTCATTTCTCAGGAAATGCATTAGTTTCATGGTTTTGTCGAAAACAAAATTTTATTGCCTTATTTATGGAAGAAACCAAATATGTGGCCGCTGCTAGTTGTTGTACTCAAGTCTTATGGCCTAAACAAAAACTTAAAGACTATGGTTTGCATCTTCATAGAATTCCAATTCGATTTAATAACACAAGCACTATTTGTTTAACTAAGAATCCTATCCAACACCCTAGGACTAAAAATATTGAAATTTGTTATCATTTTATTCGGGATCATATGCATAATCGAGATATTGAACTTGAGTTTGTTGATACATTGTATGAATTAGTGGATATTTTTACTAGACCTCTATGTGAAGATCATTTTAGCACAATTAGACGAGAAATTGGTATGATTGATGGACATTCCCTATGATCTTTTGTTTTGATTCGAAAAAGGAGGAGAGGCATGTGATATTAAATATTCTTTTGCATTAATTTAAGGGGATTTAAGTTCTAATATATGTTTATGAAGTCTTGCAACTCTTGTGTCAGTTAAGGGGTGTTTACATACGTTTTATATGTTTCAATATCACATGGTTTTGTCATCACCAAAAATGGGGAGATTGTTGAACCAAAGAAGGTTCCACCTTATTTTGATGATGACAAACTGTCTTTGTTATTGATAACTTTGTTTATGTATGTATAACGATAGGTTGATTGGAGAATCTGACCAAGAAGAACGATGACTGTTTGGATAAAAGGAAGCATCGGTCAACTGAATGCTAATGCTAAATGAAGCATCAGTCGATTGAACCATGAAGATCGGTCAACCAAATGAATGCCTTGAGGAGATCGGCTGGCCAAATGAACATCGGTCAATCGATTTAATCAACCGAATACTAGTGCTAAAGGAAGCATCAATCAACCGAATGTAGATTGGTCGATCAAACCATGGAGATTGATAAATGAATGCCTTGAGGAGATCAGTTGGCAGAACAAACATCGATTGCCAATCAAAACTACCGGTCTACTGAATGAAGTAAAATTACGAAGATCGATCTACTGAATACGTCCATCAATCGACCAAATGAAGAAGATCATGAGCGAATTATGAGGAATGGTCATATTGAGCAACGGTAACAAGATTTGTCCAATAGTCTAAAAGCATTAATTACTAGATGAACGTTTCAAATTTCGCCAACAGATAAATTGATCACTACTTAGATTATAAATAGAGCATTAAGCTATTCCTAAAGATATAATAGTTCAGAACGAGTTTACTAAAAAAGCATAATATTTTTTGTGCTATATGAAGCTTTCATGTATTTGTCTTTGAGGTTATTCTTAATCCTTTTAAAAGAAAGTTTAGAGGTTATTCTTAAGCCTACAAAACGAATTTGTCAAAAGTATTACACTTGAGCCTTTGAAAAAGCATAGGGTTATCCCTAAGCCAAAAAGGACATTGTAAGTTATACTTTATATTTGCATTGCTTATTTTATATTCAATAAAGTACAAATTTCTTTTCATTTTATTTTTTCATATTTGTTTTAGCTTCTGTAAATTTTATTTAATTATATTGTGTATTTTTGTTTAATTTCTTTTATATCATAATTCACTCCTCTCTTAGATGTCATTTAGTACCAACACTTAGTTTTATCATGCACTACATAAATATTTTGAAAGATTGCATAAATTTTAATTTCATAGGTCAATTCTTGTTTATGAAGTGTTTGAATCATTTTAGACATTCACAAAGTCTATAATTATGTTTTAAATCTTGCTTGAAGTCTTAATTATTATTAGGAAAATTTTTGGAAAGTTTTAAAATTGATTTGAGATTTGTTTTGGGTTTTCTAGGCTATAAATGGTGGTTGAATAGGAGCTAAACAATACCTTATGTAGAGGGTCATTTAAACCTTGCTTGTCAAAGGGCTTAACGACAATTGAGCAGGGTGCCATTGAGCTCCCTGTCTCTAATAACTAGTTTTGGGTCTCATGTTTTAACTTATTTTTGTCTCCTAAATGGCTAGTTCAGTTATCCAACATCTGTAAACACTTCCTAACCATATAGATACAATCCTAAACATTGTTATCACCTTATTTATGAACTATAAACAAGTTTACAGGATAAAATTACAAACTGCAAAAAGTTGCCCATGTTTTCACTATTCTATGTTCAGTCTCTTCTCTCAATATTATAATCTATTTCTAGGTGCGCTAAATTTTTATTATTATTTGTTTAAGTGTTTAAGAGTTTGTTTGATCGAAGTTTAATATTTTAGGTTACCTATTTCATTATATTAAAGCCTGAACTTATTCATATATTAAAATCATTTATGTTAATTCTATTTTCTCTTTAATCAAGATTCTTGTGATCTTAATCTATTTCTAAAATTTCAAAATTATTGGTTTTTTACCTAAGTTTTCTAAAGTTTTTTTAAAAAATTTTGGAAGCTTATTTCATTCTTTTTAGCTTAAATTTATAGACATATCAAAACTGTCACTGGTTTCTCTATTCTTGCTTTAATCACATGTTTATCTATTTAAATTAACTTTTGAGTGTTTGTTTTTTCTATTATTAGTAAGTTTAAATGTTTAAGTGTTTTATAGAACAATTTTGAGCATCATCAAGTGGTTATATGACAAATTCAAACTCATAAAGTCATAGACATCATAACTATTTAGTTTTGCAAGTTCTAGCATTCATTAACATATTTGGGTAGTTTAATCAAAATTTATTACTTTCAAATTATTGTATACTGTTTGTTTTAGTCCTTAAGGGTTTTATTCTCTTTTATCAAAGCTATCCAGATTTGATAATTTTCATCTTCACTCTTATCATTCATCAAATTTACACATTTTTAGTGCATCAATTCTGCCATGTCAAGCCTTTTAAGCCTTTACGTGCATAACAATTTATTAATATCATTTATTGATTGTTAGAGCCCTTAGTTTAATTGAAAATTAGGTGAAACACTTCTTTAAGTATATTTGGTTACTTATATGGTGATTATTGAACTATTTGGTTGAGTAATTTGTAAAGGCTCCTTTTTACCATAGAAAGATTTGTTAAAAGATTACTCTTCACCTTCAATAAGATGATTATGTCTTGTAAGGGTTTCTCTTCACCTTAGGAGAAGATTATAATTGTTTTTGTTTTGCTAGTGGAATTTCTAATAAGTAGTTAAAGAGAGGAAGCAATCTATCTTTGAGGTAGGCTAACCTCTATAAATTTTGGTATCTTTCTCTTCCCTTATATCTTTTTTTTCCTCCTTGTGAGGTTTGGCTATTGGTTTAATTGTTATCGTCTTAGCATTTACATTTACATATCACATTAGATTGAATATTAGATTAATGATTACACGAGGTTTGAATTGCAATTCCCAAGGTGAAGGAAAAATGGAATTTAGATGATGAAAGATTACTTTCACTAAAATTTAAAGTTGTTCCTATTTTTTTTAAACTTTGGGTAAGTGAATTAAATAGAGTGCCCATTTGTGAAACTGCCAAAGAAATTTAGCATACTTTAGAGATCATTCATGAAGGTACCAACCAAGCGAAAGAGAATTAGATGTCCTCGCTCATTCATTAATATGAATTGTTTATAATGCATCATAAAGAAAGTATATCCAACATGTATATTAGATTCAATGACATCATGAATGAACTGAAGGGTCTAGAAAGAACATATTCAAATTTTAAACTAATTGGAAAGATTTTGACGTCTTTATCAAATGAATGGGAGAAATGGTAACTACCATTAAAGAGGGTAAACACCTTAATATTTTTCCTTTGGAAGAATTGATAAGTTCATTACTTACATATGAGATGATGATGGAGTCAAAAGTAAAAGAGGAGGAAGCTTCATTAACAAGGAATAACTTGGCATTCAAAGCCAAGAAAGATGAATCTAGTGAAGAAGGAAGCTCTTCGAAAGATAGTGATGATAACATTGCTCTCCTAATTAGAAAGTTAAACTATTTTTTAAAGAACAAGGTACACTCTAAGAAGAGAGAGCAAGGTAAGTATGATTACAAAAGCAAGTCTACTAATATTATTTGTTTTAAATGTAGGAAACTGGGCCACTTGAAGAGCCATTGCCCACTTCTCAAGGAAAATTAGAAGGATGAAAGAAGTAGCAAGAAAGAAAGAAGGGAGAAGAAGGAAAATAAGGGAAAGAAAGCCTTAAAGCATCATGGGAGATAGAAAGTGACAAATTTGAAAATGAAAGCACTGAGTTTTGTCTCATGGCCTTAGATGATGAGGCACCATCTTCTTCTAGTTCTCATCATGGTAAAAATTATAATATTATTGTAGATATAGGTTTGAGTTATGATGAATTGGTTAGATGTTTAGAACGTGCTATCTTAAGAAGAGGAAACTATCCTCCAAACATAAAGAATGCGTGAAGTTAATGGTTTATTTTTTAGTAGAAAATGAGAAGTTGAAGAATGATTTACATACTTTAAAATCTAAGAGTATGGAGCTTGATGATGATAGAAAGAAGATGATAGATGAAAATGATTCCTTAAATAATGGGGTGAATTGTCTTAAAGAATCATTATAAATGTTCACAAATGGAAAAGAAAAATTAGGTAACATGTTAGGGGCCCAAAAGGCTTCCAATGATAAATTTGGCTTAAGCTTAAACTAATCCCAAGACTATTTTTGTGAAGGGAAAAAGCTTAGATGAAGAACATGTTTGTAGGTTCACATTTGATAATGATGCATTATCTTCTAGAACTCAATTTAGGAACATTCATCATGCTTTTATATATGCTTTAAGATCTACATTTAGGAGAACTGTGCAACATCCAAGAAAAGACATAGTTTTCTTATAATTAAAAATCATCATACAATGCATATAGGCCATAATCTATGCATAATTGGCTTACATATTCATTTGCAAATCCTATGCATGGTTATACATTAATAAATGTCTCTTACACTCATTTTAGGCCAAGATTTCAACAAAGAATAAATTTTGGAAATGATAAATCAAGATTTTTGTATAGGAATAACTTTTGACCAAAAATGGATTCTTATAAATTTATATATGTTTGTGATTATTGTGGTAAGTTTGGTCACTTATAAAACTTTTATTTTAATAAATCATCTAAGTTTTCTAGTTTGATAAAGGCTTTAGGAACTAGAAAGGTATCCAAAACCCAAGGACCCAAATTAATATGGTTACCTAAAGTGATGATTTTCTTCATTTTGTAGGATTTCAAGAGAAGCACATGGTATGTAGATAGCGGATGCTCTAGGCATATGATGGGAGATGCTTTTCAATTTATTTCTTTGAAAGACAAAGATGGTGTTTACGTCATATATCGAGAAAATTCCTAAGGTAAGATAATTGGCACGACCAACATTGGTAAGAATATTGCTGCCATTAACATGGTGCTTTTAGTAGAAAGTTTAAATCATAATTTGTTAAGTGTCACTCAATTATGTGATAAAGGTTGCAAAGTCTCTTTTAAAGGTAAATCTTGCATAGATTCTAAAGTGATTGATAATTATATTGTTTTTATTCGTAATAGAGTGAGAAATTTCTATACTAATGATTTGAATGATCTCTCTAACCAAAATGTTGAGTGCTTGATTTCTATGAGTGAGGATGCTTGTATGTGGAATAGGAGATTAGGTCATGCTAGAATGGAACACATCTAAAATATTTACAACAAGGAGCAAATGAATGGCCTACCTAAAATGAAGAATGAAAAATGAAAGATGTGTGATACATGTCAAATGGGCAAGTAAACTAAGGCTTCTTTCAAGAAGAAAAACGTAGTAACAACTTTTACACCTTTACAGTTATTTCATATGGATTTGTTTGGAGCATCTAGAATTGCAATTTTAGGTGAAAAATTGTATTCATATGTCATTGTTGAGGATTATACTATATTTACAAGATTTATGATTCTTTCTAGAAAAGATTAAAGATCTTTTGTTAATTTTTTCAAAAAGAGTTCAGTTAGAAAAAGGATGCATGATTACCTCAATTAGAAGTGATCATGGTAGAGAATTTTAAAATGAATTTTTTATGCATATTTGTGAAGAAAATTATATTTTTGATAATTTTTCAACTCCTAGAATCCCTTAACAAAATGGAGTTGTTAAGACGAGGAATAGGACTTTGTAAGAAATTGCTAGAATCATGCTAAATAAATATTATGATCCTAAATATTTTTTGGTTGAAGTCATTGCATGTGCATGTCATATATCTAATAAGGTCTACATAAGGACTTATATAGATAGAAATTCATATAAGTTTTGCTATAGGAAGAAACCAAAGGTGAGTTATTTCAAAGCGTTTGATTGTAAATTCTTTATTTTGAATAATAAAGTTAATTGGATAAGTTTGATGTTAAATCGAAAGAATGTATATTTTTTGGAAATTCTTTTACTAATAAAGATTATAGGGTGTTTAATAATAGGACTATGATGATTGAAGAGACCATTCATGTTGTGTTTAATGAATCTAATCCCTTTGATGTTAAGAAGAGTGTTAATGATGATGATATAGGTTTAACCAAAGATTTGGATAAATTAGGGTTAGAAGAGCCTAAGGAAGATATATTAGAAATCTAACCTTCACCTAGTAAGCCTACCGTTGAACCAAGTGAAGAGGTTAGGGGAGATGGGAGCTTGCTAAGAGAGTGGAGATTTAAAAAAGACTATCCCTTTAGTCAAATTATAGGTGAAATAGGAAGAGGTGTAGCAACTAAATCAACCTTTAGAGATTTGTCTCATATGGTTTTTATTTCCATCGTTGAGCCTAAAACTATAGATGAAATTTTAAATAATGAGAGTTAAATTTTAGCCATGAATGAAGAGCTGAACCAATTTGAAAAGAACAAAGTGTGGACCTTAATATCTAAGCTTAATGATCATCAAATTATTAGTACTAAGTGGGTCTTTAGAAATGAGCTTGACGAAAATGGAAATATTATGAGAAATAAGACAAGATTGGTAGCAAAGGGGTATAACCAAGAATAAGGAATTGATTATGAGGAGACCTTTACACTCAAAGCAAGATTAGAAGCTTTACTTGCTTTTTCTTCTTATACGGATTTCAAATTATATCAAACGGATGTTAAAAGTACTTTCTTAAATGGTTTTATTTAAGAGGAGGAGTATGATTGGTAGTTAATTATATTTGACCACTTGTAAACCTAAAATCGTGTTTATTGTATGCTTGTGCGCTACATTTCAATCAAATCCTAAAGAGTGTCATTTATTAGCCGTTAAGAAAATTTTGAGGTATTTGTTCGATTCATCATCTTTATGTTTGTGGTATCCTAAAAATGCATTCATTTATTTAGTTGATTATTTGGATGTGGATTATGCTGATAGCTTATTAGATAAGAAGAGTACACTTGGCACTTGTCAATTTTTTGGTCATATATTGGTTTCCTGGTTTAGTAAGAAGCAAATTTTGATGGCTTTATTCACCGCTAAACTAGAATTTATAATGATCAATAATCGTTATGCACAAGTACTTTAGCTTAGGCAACAACTTAAACATTATGACATGGAAATTATAAAGATCCCTATTAGGTGTGATAACACTAGTACCATTTGCCTAACCAAGAACCTAATTCAACAATTTAAGATTGAAGCATATTGAGATAAGACATTATTTTATAAGATACCTAATGGTGATATTGAATTGGAGTTTGTGAACACTTAACACTAAAACTAATGAGAGGGGATAGGTTTGGCATGATTAAAAGAGCATTAGGCATGATTGATGGTGCCTCTTTTTGATTCTTATGTGTTTATGCATGTTTTTCCCTTTAAATTTGTGCTTTTAGCTTTCATGCATGTTTTTTACTCTTTCTTTATGATGTCAAAAAGGGGGAAAATATGGATGGTTCTTTTTATCATTAATGGGGAGTCAAAAATGTTTGAAGATTATGTGGTTTTAATGCATAACATGTGTTTCCAAAGCTTACTTATCGACTTTATGCTTGAGTAATCATCTACTTTATGGTCTATTGCTCCTACATGTGTTAATGCATATGTTTAAAGGGAGCTTAAATTGTTTTAACACATGAACTACAAGGTAGTTTTGGATGGAATTGGCCTTTTAGAAGTTAAGTGATGAATTTTTATGTTTATGATATGAATTTGTTATTTGAAATGTGTTTTGTTCTTTCTATAATATCACAAGTTTTATCATCATCAAAAAAGGAGAAATCGTTGAACCAAAGGAGGTCCCAATATTAGTTTTGATGATAACAAAACATAATTAATACTAGGGATTTGAGTTTATGATGTGAAATTCAAAGATTGGTTTATTAAGTGGATGATGGCCAAAATTGAAACTATCGGAAGAACAATAGATATGGAAACTTTAAGACCTTAGTTAAGTTGTTTAAATTGTGTTTTCAAGTTTTAATTACTGTTCAATTGATCCAAAGGCTTAGTTTTATCATGCATTGCATAAATCTTTTGAAAGGTTGCATAAATTTTCATTTCATAGGTCAATTCTTATTTTTTAAGTGTTTGATTCATTTTGGACATTCATAAAATCTCCAATTATGTTTTAAATCTTGTTTGAAGTCTTCATTATTGTTAGGAAAATATTTGAAAAGGTTAAAATTTTATTTGGATTTTGTTTTAGCTTTTTTTAGCTATAAACAGCAGTTAAACAGGATCTAAATAGCGCCTTGTATAAGGGGTCATCTAAACCCTGCTTCGCAGAGAGCTCAAAGGTGGTTGAGTGGGCTGTCGTTGAGTTCCCAAGTCTTGCCGTGGAGCTCCTTGTCTCTAATGGCTAGTTCTAAGTTTCGTGTTTTAAATTATTTTTGTCTCCTAAATGGTTAGTTTTGCTATCCAATGTCTCTAAATCCTTCCTAACCATACAAATACCATTCTTAAAAGCTTTTATTATCTTCTTTATGCACTTTAAACAAGTTTACAAAATCAAAATCACAAACTCCTCAAAGTAGCATAATTTTTCACTGTTCCAGGTTCAATCTCTTCTCCTATTACTTTAATCTATTTTTTGAGTTTGCAAAATATTTATTACTTGTTTTCTTAAGTTTTTAAGAGTTTGTTTGATCAAAGTTTTATATTTTAATGTGCTTATTTTTTTTAGACTAAAGCTTGAACTTAATCATATATCAAAACTATTTTTTCTTGTTATATTCTTATTTTAATCATAATTCTTGCTATCTTAATCTATTTATAAAGTTGTGACATTGTTGTTTTCTAATTACTTAAGTGTTTTTTTCAAATTTTAGAAGCTTATTTCATCTGTTATGAGCTTAAATTTCCAGACACATGAAAATTATCACCGATTTCTCCGTTCTTAGTTTAATCACATGTTTAATTATTCAAATTAATTTTTGAGTGTTTATTTTTCTATTCTTAGTTTTTAAGTGTTTAAGTGTTTTCTAAATCAATTTCTTGCATCAATAAATGGTTATATTGGCATATTCAAGCTCATAAAGTCATAGACATCATAGTTATCTAGTTTTGAATGTTTTAGCATTCATTTACATATTTGGGCAATTTAATCCTCATTTTTTACTTCCAAATTACTGTATTCCATTTGTTTAAAGGTTGCATTAATCATATAATTGGATTTTAATAGCATTATTAGTTTATTTGGGAAATATTATATTCTTTTTTATCAAAGCTGTCTAGATTTTGTACTTTGCATCTTTACTCTTATCATTCATCATATTTACACATTTTTAGTACATTAATGCTGTCATATTAAGTTTGTTTAAGAATTCAAGCATATCATAATTTAATCATATAATTTATTGAAAGTTAGAGCCCTTAGTTTAATTGAACTATAAGTGAAACACCTCTTTAGGCATATTCAGTTACTTGTAAGGGATTATTAAACTATTTGATTGGGTAATTTTGTAAAGGCTCCTTTTATCTTAAAAATATTTTTGAAAGGCTACTCTTCACCTTTAAAGAGATGATTATGTCTTATAAGGGTTTCTCCTCAACTTAAAAGAAGATTCTAATTTTTTTTATTTGTTAGTGGAATTTCCAACAAGTAGTTTAAAAGAGGACATAGTTTATTTTTTATGTAGGTGAACCTCTATAAATTTCAGTGTCTTTCTTTTCTCTTATCGTTTTAGTTATTACTTGTTGCGTAGTTTGGTTGAGGGTTAAATTGTTATCACCTCGATATTTACATTTTCATATTACATTAAGTTAAATATTGGTTTAGTGATTGCATTTAGTTTGAATTGGTTTAGGTTGCTAGTTTAATTAGTGTAAAAGGTCTTAACTACTTCATTCTTTACCACTTCCTTCATGTTTGGATTAAGCCTACATTGAGGTTAGACCAAATTTTTACTTCCTTCTTCAATGAATATTCAATGTGTATAAATAGAAGGGCTTAATCCTTTAATATCAGCTAAGGTCCATACTATGGCCTTTTGATGCTCTCTAAGAACTCTCAACAGTCTTTCCTCCATCATATCGTTTAATAATGATGAAATAATGATAGGTAATTGAGATGGAGGTCTAAAAAATGCATACTTCAAATTTGAAGGGAGAGGTTTTAGTTCAAGGGTTGGAGGCTCTTCACTTGATGGTTTAGGAAGTGTTTGAATTGACCTATCCAAAAGCTCAAACCTTCAAGATTGAATCCAATTAGAAGACTCCTTCCCAACTCCTAAATCCTTTAATTCCTTCACTTCCTCTCCTTCTTCAGCATTTGAATG
>JAOXYD010018228.1:0-14753 GCA_028565735.1 Pinacopodium congolense
GCCTTTAAATACTACCTTGAATGTCATTTTAACAAACTGTTAGCGAGGTAGGATGGTAAGTTTATGCATGAAGTTACGGGAGGTCTCAAGTTCGAATCTCATTCGTCCCTTCTATTCTCTTCTAAAACGACGTTGTTTTTACACTGAACATTAGAACTTGTTTGGAGCTATAGCGATTCGAACTTGTAACCTTCATTTGTTGACACATGGCGAGTTCTGATTAGTCCACGTGTTATGCGGATTCCACATCTACGTGGCGTCTGGCGTGGCAATATTATGGGACGCACTTCAAAATTTTTATAATTGAATGCCATGTGAAAGTACCATTTCAACATATGGGACCCACATGACACGTGGATCAATCATAATATGCCACGTGGCACCCAGATTTGACAAAAATTTGACCATGGTTGTTTTAAAACGATTTTGAAATGTTAATGTTCTTTTTAAACGTTTTTGAAGCATTATGGTTCTTTTTAAACGCTCTAAAACGTTAGGTTCTAATATGAATATTAGTTAAAACTTTAGGGTTTAAATGACCCTTTTGCCTTCTTTTTTTTTTTGAATTCTAGGTCAGTTTTATTTTACTAATGGATTTTTAATTTTAGTTTAACTCAAAAATTTTATAAAAAAGAAGAAAAAAAAGAAAAAATCGGTTGCTGCCAGCGAGGTTAGCCTCACAGGAGGCAAGACAGTTGGTAGCACCGTAGAAATGGCCAGCCTCGGTCCGCAAGCCTTCTGCTCGCGAGGCTACCCGGTTCCATCGTAACGCAGATGGGCTAGCCTCGTATGCAGTTTATTATGCCTATTTTTTTCTTCATGTAATTATTACGTGATTCCTTCTGATTAGTGATCTAATAAAATAAAGGCAATAGGTTCATTTAAACCCTAAGATTTTCACTAATATCCAGGTCAGATCCTAACATTTTAGAGCGTTCAAAAAGAACCCTAACGTTTAAAAAGAACCTTAACGTTTCAAAAACGTTCAAAAACAACCTTGGTCAAACTTCTGTCAAGTTTGGGGGCCATGTCGCACATTTCTGATTGGTCCACATGTCACGTGGGTCTCACATACTGACATGCATTGCCACGTGGCATTTAATTTTAAAGAATTTTGGTGGCACATTCTGATTGGTCCACGTATCATATAGGTCCCACATACTGACATGGCACTGCCATATGGCATTTAATTTTAAAAATTTTTGATATGAGTCCTACAATATTGCCACGTCAGATGCCCCGTGGATGTGGAACCCGCATAACACGTGGACTAATTAGAACTCACCATGTGTCAACAATTAACTTCACAATAATAATGGCCTTTAAATACTACCTTGAATGTAATTACAACAAACTATAGGATTAGTAGGATGGTAAGTTTCTGCATGAAGTTACCAGAGGTCTCAACTTCGAATCTCATTTATACTTTCTTTACTCTTCCAAAACGACATCGTTTTGACACTAAACATCATAAATTGTTTGGAGCTACATCGATTTGAACTTGTAACCTTCAACAAGAAACCTAAGTACCCAACCAGTTGTTATATCTGTAAGATGTCGAATTTTAGAATCTAATCTTATATTTAACTTAATAGTGTCGTGGAAAATAATTGTTGACACATTGCGAGTTCTGATTAGTCCACATGTTATGTGGGTTCCACATCCATGTGGCATCTGGTGTGGCAATATTATGGGACCCACAACAAAGATTTTAAAATTAAATGCCACGTGAAAGTGCCATGTCAGCATATGGGACCCACATGACACGTGAACCAATCAGAATGTGCCACGTGACACCCAAACTTGACAGAAGCTTGGCCAAGGTTGTTTTTGAAACGTTAAGATTCTTTTAAAAAGTTTTTGAAGCGTTAGGATTCTTTTTTAATGATCTGAAACGTTAGTGTCTGACCTGAACATTAGTAAAAACTTTATGGTTTAAATGACCCTTTTACCCTTTTTTTTTCGAATTTTAAGTCTGTTTTATTTTAATATTGGATTTTTATTTTAGTTTAACTCAAAAATTTTATAAAAAAGAAGAAGAAAAAAAAAAGAAGAAACTGATTGCTGCCAGCGAGGTTAGCCTCGCGGGAGGCAGGACAACTGGTAGCACCGTTGAAATGGCCAACCTCGATCCGCAAGCCTTCTAATTGTGAGGCTACCCAGTACCATCACAGCGTAGAAGGGCTAACTTCGCATGCAGTTTATTATACCTATTTTTTTTCTTCATGTAATTATTACATGATTCCTTCTTATTAGTGATCTAAAAAAATAAAGGTAAAATGGTCATTTGAACCCTAAGGTTTTCACTAATATTTAGGTCAGACCCTAACGTTTCAGAGCGTTGAAAAAGAATCCTAACGTTTCAAAAACATTTAAAAATAACCTTAACGTTTCAAAAACAACCCTGGTCAAACTTCTGTCAAGTCTGGGTGGCACGTGGCACATTCTGATTGGTCCACGTGTCATGTGGGTCCCACATGCTAACATGGCATTGCCACGTGGCATTTAATTTTAAAAAATTTTGATGTGAGTCCCACAATATTGTCACATCAGATGTCCCGTGGATGTGGAACCCGCATGACACGTGGACTAATCATAACTCTCCACGTATCAACAATTAAATTCACAACAACAATAGCCTTTAAATACTACCTTGAATGTCATTATAACAAACTGTAGGCGTAGTAGGATGGTAAGTTTATGCATGAAGTTACGGGAGGTCTCAAGTTAGAATCTCATTTGTCCCTTCTTTTCTCTTCCAAAACGATGTCGTTTTTACACTGAACATCAGAACTTGTTTAGAACTGCTTCATTTGTTGACACATGGCGAGTTCTGATTAGTCCACGTGTTATGTGAGTTCCACATCCACGTGGCATCCGGTGTGGCAATATTATGGGATCCACATCAAAAATTTTATAATTAAATGCCACGTGAAAGTGCCATGTCAGCATGTGGGACCCACATGACACGTGGACCAATCAGAATGTGTCACACGAAACCCAGACTTAATAGAAGTTTGACCAGGGTTGTTTTTGAATGTTTTTGAAACGTTAAGGTTCTTTTTAAACGTTTTTGAAATGTTATGGTTCTTTTTGAACGCTCTGAAACATTAGGGTTTGACCTAAATATTGGTGAAAACCTTAGGGTTTATATGACCCTTTTGCCTATTTTAGTTTAATATAAGTTATAATTTGAATACTATAAAACTTATATTCGAATTCTACTTATTTTGAAAGTGAACGGAATAAATTTATCAATTGAGCATAGTTAAAATATTAAATTTCAAATTTATGCTTTTGAACCTTTTTATACATAATAATAAAATTAGAAATATACTGTAAATTTTTCATTGATTTGTTTCAAAAAAATATAATTGAGAATTGATTTTAAGAAACTATATTTGAGAATTGATTAAACCTAGTCCTTATATAAAAACTTTGAGATTTATCATGCCATGTACAATCAAATCAAGACGCTTCAATAAAGGAAGAAGTAATCCGGCGTGGACCACAAATTTATTTGAGTGAATGTAGATTTATTTTTTATTTCTAAATAAAAACATCTTTTTTTAAACTCCACTCTTAATGAAAACAAATATTACAAAAATCAGGCCCACGCAATAATCTTTATTTTTTATAAAAAATATAGACTATAAATTTAGAGGTAAGTAGAATAATTTAGGTGGAGATAACATGGCCTGTGCCAGGGGGCGCAGCTTGTTTCTACTAGGCCTTTGACTGAGTCCACCCTGGCCCCAATCCTGCAATCCTTCTCTATCGGATAGGAACCCTAACGCCTGCCATACAAAAAGATCCAAGGACGCGTTATAACACTAATATTTGGCAATTTTAATTCCATTCTCGGGTGTCTCAGTAATTCCATTCCCGTTTATTAATATCCCGACAAGGAAGAAAAAGGTAGAAATCGTAAAATTTAAATGTTTACTAGCAACCTCCTCTTCGTTGATTGGTTTGGTTGAAGTGATAATTCCAGGGCGTATGACAAGCATGTGCATGTCGAATGTAGACAGTAACATCGCCGCCTTGTATTGCCATTGGTCCTTTTGCGAATTTTATTGTAAGTTGGAAGTTGGAACCTGTCTGTTTCACATGAACTAAAGAATTTATTTCTGATATGAATGACGCGGGCCTTGGGGTGAGGGTTAGTCAAATAAATCCAGCAGCCAGTGTCTTAATGCCTAAGTCTGAACGACTTCTTCTCACAGCTCCCAAGTCACGGCGTGATTCCTTGTTTTAGCTCCTTCGTCTCTCACGCGACAAATTCTAGTATTTTGTTTTGGCCCTTGATTTGCTTCTATCGCTATATTTGATTATTTCATAAAAGGGCCAACAAGAAGAAATTTCTTTAATTGAAAAAGAATCAGATATGGCATGGTCAGAGTGAGTGTGCCAGTGAAAGATTGTTTCTTTGTATATGTAAATATGGGAAGCATACCACTAGGCTTGATAAGTACACACTCTTTCATTGACAAACTCAAACATATACCTAGTTCAAGCTCACCACTCCTCACTCCGTGTTTGTAGTTTCCTGGCCAAATTTTGCTCTACATAGTTTTGTCGATCATCAATCATGGAGAACATTATGGGTCTTCTCAGGATTCATGTGAATAGAGGGATTAACCTCGCTATCAGAGATGCATGGAGTTCTGATCCCTATCTTGTAGTCAAGATGGGCAATCAGGTAAATTTTTATTGTCTTCTTGTCTTGCTTGGTTCCGATTCTTCTGTCGTCAGTTTCTTAGTGCAAACTGTGACTAACATTTTTTTTTTCTCTAATGTTCATAATATCGAGTGGTGAGAATCCTTTTTACAGTGACGTTTTCTTTCTAGGAGGAACTGCATAATTGGGTTTCGTCCTGTTTTCTCTGTCTAGGTGAATAATTGGTTATCTGCACTGAAGATTATCAAGTTTTTAGTGCCAGTTTTCTTCTTTCACAGCTCAGTTCTATTCCAGATCTACCCTCAAAAGATTGGACTCTTTTATGTTCTCCCCATTTTTCTGTATTCTGACTTTACATCTTCCAAAATAATTTTGTGAAACTCAAAAGATCTTTCATTCCCAAGTCTTCCCTGTTTTCAAAGTTAAAAAAAAAAAAAGAACAGAGACTTTGTGTGAGTGTTTTGGTTTTACATAAACCGGTCCCCTGAGTTGCCAAAACCTGACCTAACAGGCTGTTCAGCTCGCTCACTTTGAATCGAGAATTAGGACATAAAAAGTTGTGCTTTAGGACTTCAATGATTGTAGCAACTAACATTTGCAAATACTGCCTGTCGCAGAAACTGAAGACTCGTGTTGTGAAGAAAAATGTCAATCCTGAGTGGAAAGAAGACCTGACTCTTTCCATTATTGATCCCAATCTTCCGATCGAAATTGTAAGTATCGTAGTTTCTCAGGAAGCTAAAGTTTGGTATAATCCTTCCTTGTATTTGGGGGGCTTGGTAAATTAGTAGAATCCGTGGTTTGGGATTACTCGGTGATTTGTTGGATTATTTTATATATATATATATATATATATATGAATGCAGGAAGTGTTTGACAAAGACTTGCTCAGTCGAGATGACAAGATGGGAGATGCAGAGCTTGATATCCGTACATTCATTGAAGCTCTGAAAATGAACGTGGAAAACCTTCCCGAGGGAACCATAATAACAAGAATTCAACCAAACAGAAAAAATTGCCTGGCCGACGAGAGCCACATTATCTGGGCTGGTGGCAAAGTGGTACAAAACTTGTTTCTTAGGCTGCGGAATGTGGAGAGTGGTGAGGTAGAACTCCAGTTGCAGTGGATTGACATTCCAGGTTCCAGGGGTTTGTAGAATGCCGTTATCTGTCTATAAGTTTCTCTATAGTTCCTTAAATTATGTTTTTTCTTAAGTTGGATATCATTATGTCAGTCAGTATTTTAAGTAACACCCTTGAAACTTTGTGATAAAATGCTTATTGCTGTAAATCTTCTTTATTTGTCATTCTAAGAATTGGAGGAACTAAACTACTTCGGATTATATTTGCTTATTTAACTTGAACTGCATTTCGACAAAATATCCTACTTGAAATTGATATCAATAAATTGATGTAACCATTTTCTGCTAAAAAAAGATATCCTAATCTACAATTTGAAGATTGTTAATATGTCAGGCATTCAATCGATCTAATTTATTTGAGCTATAAATTTTCGTCAGGTATCCAAATATTGCAATATTTTTACTGCATTCTCTTCAGTTTAATCAAGTTTATCAGATTTTATTTAACAAAAAGCTAGAAGAATATCGGATGTGATCACTAATTTTGTCGTTTAGATTGAATGCGCAAAATAAATGGACCAAAAAGGTCACGATCAAATTTGAATGCTTTAATCTTATAGGAGTTAATATAATTCCGAAATCTCAATCAGATTGTAACGCCCATTAATTGTGTCCAATCATCAGTATAATTCCGCCCAACATTCCTTCAACCTACCACTAGTGTTTTAGCTGAAAAAGCAACCTTATTTTTCAGGTCTGAAGTTGAAGGTGAATGTATGCATTAAAAAAACTCCTTACAATGCGATTTAAAGATGTGAACAGAACTTTCAAGATGAACCTGTTAGACTTACCTTAGAAGTCGCTTCGAGTACTAGCTTGTGTTAAGAAATTGGTTTTAAGAAAAATCCGCAAATTTTTTCTTCTTTACCTCTTCTCGACTCTTCTTTGCATACCCAATCCTTGGAAAGTCTTAAAAACAGACATTTTGCGAGACTCTTGGTGGTTGGTTGTGTGGTACGTTGCATGAATTGGTGAACAGTTCGGCCTTTAAATGGCGTATATGAGGGATGGCCAGGGCCAGGCTTCATTCAATATTACGACTTTTGGTGAGCTATTCTTGAGAAAAAAACATGTTTCGAGTCGTATGCCCATGGTAATGATTATAGTTAACACGAATCTAGATTGGTTTTTGTTGATAAATTTGAGAAGATAATTATAATTTGTTGCTGTACACTATCCAAACCTTCCCAAGAGACTTATAGGATTATTGTTTTTCAAAAATTAAATAAATTGATATATAAATTGATTAGAGTTGAAATAATGTAGGAATAAATTATTATCTTCCTCCTAATTACACTGATTTTTTTTATTTTGTTATTTTCCTTTGTTTTTATTTAAGACATTTTGTATTGGTAAAATATCAATTTCACCAACTTCATTAAAAATGCAACAAAATTAGGTTTAACTTGTCAACTAAGTAATATAGCAGTCAAGTAAAATATCATTCCTGGCTTCAAGATAATAAAGTAGTAAAACATGCAATTTTTTAATTATTTAGACAATTGATTATTTTAAAAAATCATTAAATTATTAAAGATTAAAATTAAAAATATTTTCAGTTAATCACTCATGAAAAAATTCAACATAATTAAGTCATTTTATAGGATGAAGTTATTGGCCAGAAATCATAATGCATATAATGCTCATTTTCATGCAATTAATAATATGAATGATTATATTAATTCTATAAGTTTGTTTTGTGCACATAACAAGTAATATAAATTTATTAAACCCTTTGTTATCCAATTTAATGTCACAAAAATACATCTTTATTTTTAAATAACAACTAATTAGGTTTAATATGTGAGATACTTTGTGTTTAAAAATATGAACTAACCCAAGATCTAACCATATAAATGTATAATGTGTAGAAATTCATACTTGATTTGGTGTCTACTGATCTGAAAATAGGGAATACAAATTTAAGTTGTGTGAGACAAGCAAAAAAACAAACACATAAAATACAAAGAGGAGAGGGAGTAATGGATTTGCAAAATGCAGATAGAGAGAGAGAGAGAGAGAGAGAGTAAAAAGAGGTTGGAGAATTTCCTGTAGAGAAAATGGTTAATTTTTATACTCTTTTCTAATGCTTAAGTTTTGTGGTGGCTTAAGTGACTTAGCACCCGAGTCTATATATTGCAAGAACAGGAGATCTAATACTAAAAACTATATGGACAGTGTTTTATTAGACAACCTTATTACAGTCTAATAAACTATTCAGCCCACACTAATAGGGTAATATTTTCTCATAAGACATAATATTTATCTTATCATGGACAATTAATTATTTTTACTTAATCTAAATAATGTTGTTCAAATTAAATGCTAGAACAATTAAAATGACTCTAACATTCTCACCCAAGGACAAGCATTAGTTGTCTCAACAGAATGACTAAATAAGAAATAATTATAAGATATAAATTGTGTTCTAAAGATAAATAAAGTCGAACACTTCGTCCCATAAGGCGAATATTGAAAAATATTAAAAACATGCATCATATATTGACACAATTCCAATATAATCACGCATATTAAATCATCTTACTAATATGAGAGAGAAATGTAGTGTGACAAATTATACGATACGAAACTTAAGGTACCATGCTTCGTTTATTGATTTCAATATCTCCACTTTATATTAAACTACATTAGAGATATCGGTATAGGATGAGTACTTTTATCTCATGATGTCTCAATATACTTAATGTATCTCGAGATAACTATATGTAACGGAGACATAATAAAGATCATGCTGTAATAATGCCCAATGACCTATAATATGCTTAAGATTGACACAAATCTTAAGACTTTTGATTTGTATAGGACACAGAATGTATCCAGATGATCCTTAATTAATACTGTTAAAAGACTTCCATACACCCCATATTGTCAAAATGTCTTTGAAAATTGACGAGTCGTAGTTTTTTAGTTAGTAAATCTGCTAGCATATATTCTGTTGATATATACTCCACTGTAATGTCACCTTTATGCATCAATCCCTTTATAATCAAATATTTGACCTCTAAATACTTAGATCTTGTGATGTTCTTATTATTATTATTGAACATTACCGTAGAAAGATTATCACAGTATAATTGAATGGATCAAGCTATTGACGCAACTACAGACAATTTAGAAATTAAATTGCTTAACCACAGTGTCAGTGAAGTAGCTACATAACATGCAACAAACTCAATATGTATAGTAGATGATATTACAAACGTCTATTTTACACTCTTCCAAGATACTGTACCATATCTCAACATGAAAATGTATCCTAAAGTAGACTTCCTATCATCTAGACATATAGCAAAATATGAATATGTGTACCCTATCAAATCCAAATTTTTTTAACTTTTCTGTATACAAGCATATAATCTTTAGTACCTTGAAGATATTTTAAACTCGTTTAACTGCATTCTAGTGGTTCATACTTGAATTAGATAAATACTTACCTAAAAGATCAACAACAAATGCAATATCCAGTCTAATACAAACTTGTGCATACATCAGGCTACCTACTTTACTAGAATATGGAATATCCTTCATGACCTCCTTTTCAACTTTATTCTTTAGACACTAAGCTAAAGATAATTTCTCTCCATGAGATACTGATATTGCATAAGGTTTGCAATTTTCATATGAAACCTTTACAACACACGCTCTATGTATGTCTTTTGAGAGACTCAATAAGTTTTGAGATCTGTCTCATTGAATATAAATACCTAAGAAAAAAGATACTTCACCAAGGTCTTTTATATCAAATTATTTGAATAAGAGTTGCTTAACTTTATGTAACATATCCAAATAATTTGATGCAAGTAAGATGCCATCTACATATAAAAGTAGAAAAATCATCTTACCATCTTTAATCTTTAAATACAAGCATATTTTAACTCTATTTTCCACAAAACCAAATGTGACAATTACTTCATCAAACTTTAAGTATCATTGACAGGAAGCTTACTTTAAGCCATATAATGACTTTCTTAATCTGCACACTTGATGACTTATGTCATCTTGTTAAAAAACCTTTAGATTATATCATATAGACTTTTTTCATAAAGGTCTCCATTCAGGAAAGCGGTCTTGGAATCTATCTGATATAGCTCTAAATTATAATGAGTTACTAATGTCATAATCACTCTAAATGCATCCTTAGAGGATAATAGGCAGAAAGTGATATTAAAATCAGCTTCTTCTCTTTAAGTGAATCCTTTAGCCACTAATTTGGCTTTAAACTGCTCAAATTTACCCTGAGGATCTTTTTTTATATTATAAACCCATTTATAGCCTATAGATTTATGACTATAAGGTAAGTCAACAACTTCCTGTACATGATTATGCTTTAATGATTGCATCTATTATTTTATTGCATTCCACCACAAATCTGTATGAGGATCAGAAATTGCTTTTGAAAAAGTTACTGAATCTACTATATGACTAATATCATAATCACACTCCCTCAAATAAACCATATAGTCAGATGAGATAACAGTTCTCCTCATCATATTGGATATTCTTAATGGAGCCTAGTCAACCGGATCTTGTACCTCAGGAACCACATCCTTAAGAGTTTGTATTGGTTCCTCGTTCTGTACTAGTATAGAACTAGGTCTAGGATCCATTGATCCTATATAAATGGATGTAGGATACGAAATTGTAGTTGTCTGAATGCTATCTTATGAACTACCGAGATGAAAAATTTTATGAGCCACATCAATTTCTAAAAACTTAGCTGTTTATGATTTTACAATTCTAGAATCTCACTCTCTACAGTAAAATCTATAACCTTTAGAATAGTCAAGGTATCCTATAAAATAGTAACGAGTAGTTTGAGAATACAATTTGTTTTCATTCAGATTATACAATCACGCTTAAGTTGGACAACCCCAAACGTGTACATGGATTAAGGATGGTTTCCATCATTTTCATAACTCAAAAGGGGTTTTTAACACTAGATTATTATGGACTCTGTTCAAAACGTACAAATCTATCTTTATGGCTTCACCCCAAAAGTATTCTGGAAGATTAGTCCTGCTTTGCATACTCCTCATCATATCTTTTACAATGCGATTGCACCTTTCAGCCATACCATTCTATTTAAGACTACCTAGTATAGTAAACTGAATTACTATATCGTATTTTTCTAAATATCTGGCAAATAGACCCTTTTCTTGTTCTAAAACTCCACGTTTGCCATAATACTCTCCTCCTAGGTTAGATCGAACTATCTTGATAAAAATTTTCAATTGTTTCTCAACTTCAGTCCTAAATACTTTAAACTTATCTAATGCTTCGGATTTTTCTTTAATCAAGAAGACATAGTCATATTGGAAAAAATCATTAATGAAAATCATAAAATAGCTTGATTCATAAATTGTGGGTGAGTAGGGATTAGAAATATCTGTATGGATAGTTTCTAATAAATCAGAACTGTGTTTGGAAGTTTTATTTTTTATTTTGGTCATTTTATCTCTAAAACAATTAGCACATGTCTCTATTTCTGAAAAATTTAGCATTGAAAGAATGTTATCATTTATCGATCTTTCAATTCTTTCTTTAGAGATATGGCCCAATCTCTTATGTCACATCATGTATGATTTATTCTGTATGAGAGATCTCTTTGCAACAACCTTTTTAGTTATGTAAGAAGCATAATAGAAATTGTCTGGAGTTAAACACATTCTGTATGAACCATATGATAAGAAAACTATACCAATATGTTTTGTATCATATGATAATTGAACTTAAAAATTATTGATTATAAAACTATAACATTATTTATCCAAAACTGATATAGAAATCAAATTTCATTTAAAAGACAGTACATAAAATATTTTATTTAATACAAGTTAAAAGTTTGAATCCAAAATCAAACATACAACTCTAGAAAATTATACAGTTACTTCTGTATAGTTGCCAACAACGAGCTTCAACTCATCCTAATTTGACTTTCTCTTTGTTTTGAATTCCTGTAATGTAGAAGTAGTATGAGTAAAAGCTCCACTATCTAGTAAAAAGAACCAGATGTAGCTAAAGTAATATTGGATTCATGAATAACAAGAGCCAATGAGTTACTTGATTGCTCTTACTTTTCCTTCTAGACTTTGTACTTTAGGCAGTTCCGTTTTCGGTATCCCTTCTTCTTACACTAGAAACATTTTAAAGACATATGCCTTTTCTTGTCCCTTGGTGTCACTAGTCTGGCCATTGCCTTTTGAAGGATGACGATGAGGAGATTTACCTTTAAATTTGAATGCCTTTGCCTTGCCCTTTGCTTGAGTCATTAGCAGCGTTTTTTGTTATTTGACATTTAGCTTCTCTTCCTCAGCTTTACAGTAAGATATCAGAGTACTCGCATCCCAAGATTTGCGTTGAGCAGTAAAAGCAGTAATCAAATAAGTGAATTCTTCCGAAAGAATTATAAGTGTATAGGCACTATAAAATTCTCTAAAACAGGAAAATCCATCACCTCAAACTTTTTCTAAATTTCTACCATGCTAAGAAGATATAGTTGCACTCCTCTAGTTCCTGTATACCTCATGAAAAATAATTTCCTTTCTAGGGACATAATCTTAACACTAGGGGAAGATCGGTACCTTTGCAACACATTTTTCATGAGCTACTTCACTGAGGTGGTAATTGGAAGCTCGCTGAAAATACTGCTCAGGATGGCCTTTTCAATCCTAAAAAGAGCTAGCCTATTTGTCTGCTCCCAATTTGTATAACTTATTTTCTCTATTTAGGATCTACTAAAAGGATCAATCGGAAGTGAGTCCTCAGTCGTCAAAGTTGAATGAAGGTCAGCCACCCTTAACGTAAATTCCACGTCTTCCTTCCATTTATTGAGGTTATTATTGTTTAGCAATTCAACAGTGAGGGTGCATCCATTCATTGGAAAGATTACTGCAAAAATAGATAATGTGATATCAATACAAATGTAGGACAATTGTTATACCCAAAGCCATAAAAAAGCATATCGAAAATTCTATTTATATATTATGAAACACCTGTGGGTTGAATACATAACACATGAATAAGACTTCCACATAAAAGTGATCAAAGTACACATTATCAACCTTGTGAGCCTACCTCCTGTGGATGTATAAATCACTCAAGCAACGACTTTTCTCCATCATATACGTTTATGTGCATCTCAAGTTTTATACAAGGTAAATACCTATGGGCTGAATGACCAAATACAAAATAAGAAACATCTCCTAACAACAAGCAAATATGATCCTGATACCAACTCGAAAGGCTACTGTAGTGATTGCATTCTTATTTGTATTTAAACCATTTAATCAAGAATAAGAGATACCCATATATGTTATCCTCACATTAAACTCTATGAGCATATATTATGTGACAATGTACCATCATATTTCGCAAATAACTGTATGCAACTAAAACATGACACAAAAGTAATACTGAATGCATTATTTAAGTCCTTATGTTGAAAATTATTCAACGAAAAATATTTAAAAAATGATTAATCATGCAATAAAACAAATAAATTGTATGAGATAATGTAGTCATATTTATCTCCTTAATATTAAGTCAAATCACATGAAAAATGGCTTAAAATAGACTTTTATAAGCGTGCATACATTTTTCTGAAGTTAAACCTTAAGTATTACATATGTAATATTCTAGAAAAATTGAAAAACTTGATTTTAAAAATTACAAGATCCAAAATATGATCAAAAATAACTTTAGAGACCATTCTACAAAATCTAGAAAATTTTGAGTTTTTTTATCCTATAGTGGGTATCACGTCAACAATCCAGTTAGTGCCCCATTAACAAAAAATAACCTAGTCAGTACCCCAGTGGTCCATCTGACGTCAGTATGATGCCAGATGATGTCAGCAGCAAATTTCTCTTGTCTTACGCGTGGGATTGCACGTGCATATCATGCATCTGTTAACCCACGCGATCAATAGAGTGAGTGCTACGTCAGCAGTTCAGTCAGTGCCCTGTTAGCAAAAAACAGCCCAATCAGTAGCTCAGTGGTTCATATGACATCAACATGATGCCAGATGATGTTAGCAATAGATTCCTCCTGTCTTGCACGTGGGCACACGTCTGTTGACCCATGCGGTCAACAGTACGTGCCTGCCCTGCTCTAACCCGCGTTGATCCTCGCACACCAAATTCCCAGAATGCTTTTTCCTGATCACTCGCCGACATCCTCTCCAATTGCTGCCCGCCATATGTCGCATTTGTCTGTCCTTCGATCTTTAGTCGTGTTTAACGTGTGTGCGAGCGCCAGATGTTGCCTCTTCTCTACTCTCTCCTACGCGATTTTCTAAGTTTTTTTGACTGCTTTTTTTTTTACATATCTAGCCTATTTTTTATTCAAACAACTCTTATACTTTTTGCTTTTACTATCTAGATGTTAATTTCTACATGATGATGTGTATATAACTAAAAATAACTTAACAAAAACACATATTTATAAACACTAATAGTGTTCTTCATTTTTTCAGATGAAGAATTCAGCTTTCTAACACATAAAAAAATGAATATGCCTAAGTTTTGATACCAAATGTGACATACTTTGTGTTAAAAAACATGAATTAACCCAAGAAAGTTGGTTGGAAAGAATGGAGTGGGTATTCGATCAGATGGACTGCGAGTCTAATGAGAGGTTTGATTATACGATCTCGCTGCTCCAAGGTCCAACTTATCAGTGGTGGAAGACTATTCCTAGCAGTTCCGTCCGACCTTGTCAACTAACGTGGGAAGACTTCCTGAGGTTCTTTAACGAACTATATGCCCAAGCTTTACCTAGACAGGAAAATAAAGGAGTTTTTAGATCTGAAATAGGGAAGCCTGGCTGTAGCTGAATATGAGGTGAGGTTTAATGAATTAATGGGATATGCCACTGCATTACTTCTGACTGAAGAAGATAAGTGTAGGCGT
>JAOXYD010018239.1:0-14753 GCA_028565735.1 Pinacopodium congolense
GGTATGCATGAATGGCTATAAAAAGGGTAAGCTATTTCATTATATATTTTGTTTTTTTATCTATTTCATTTTGTATGTTGTTTTTTTATCCTAGATAAAAAAACAACATACAAAATGAAATAGATTTTAGTCTAGCTTTGTAAAATCAATACCCATCATGAAGCATAGGTATAATTTTTAGTGAAGCGAGGAGTTCTTGTAGATATTGGGATGCGTAACATATTTTATTTTTTATCGAATAGTGCTTCTATCAGTTAAGCTCCTAACTTAGTGGCATATATGTGATTCTAAGACAAATTTAAATTTGAACTCTTTCCTTGTGTTCTATGTTTAGGCCAATGAGATGTATGTTCAGTTATTGCTGCTGAATCAAATTGTATATGTTAATGGAGTCTTCTCAGGGTGTTGTTGATTGGAGGCAGGGTGCCATTGATAGTAGCAGTTAACAATTTCAGCTCCAAATCTCCAAGATGGCAGCTCTATCGTGTCCCTAATTAATTCTACTATCTGCTAGCACATGTGGGAGGAGTTGTCAGCTATAAAAACAAACAAAACACAAAAGAAACTTGAAGAATTAGAGAGAGATTAGATCTGCCAATAGTTAGAGAGAATTCACCTTCTCTCTTTTTAATTCTTTAGCTTCAACCACTTTGTTCTTCAAATTTTTATGTTGTTTCTGGATTTCTAAACATCTGAGCTTGGTGTATAAACTTAGTTTTAAGTTTATAACTCATATTCAGGGGGTTTCTAACTTAGATTTCTCATTGTTATGCTCTTATTTTTGGATTAATCAAAGTATTTGTTCTTAAGCTTATAACCTTGTATGTTCTTTGATTTTCTGCAAGTTTGATTTAAATCAAAGGCTATGTTGCAATCCAAATCAAGTTGGGAGTTACAAGACACGTCCAGAAGTTCTACAAACCTGTTTTGTACACTTAAAACTCATTATTTCAGTTTGTATTTGTAGATCTATCAAGATATGTTACATGAATTATATATTTTGTATATCTTGATCAATATGTGTGGCTAATTCATTTTTATTGCTAAGGATTGATGTTAGCTTAAAGGAATGTTAAAGGTTTGTATTTTTTTTATTGAAGGTTTAAATGAACTGATTTTGGGTTGGCCACTTAATATTAGTTTTTAGGACAAGTTAAGCATGAGAAATCATCTTAAATTGTTAGAAAAATCAATAAGCAACACAGATTAATCCTTGCATGACCAAACCTTGATTTTTTGTGAAAGTTAGAGATCTAGGATTAATTTTCCAAAACTCACCATCTTGAAATTAAAGCCCATTAACTTGATTTAAAGCATAAATAAACTTTAGACAAGATTAAATGGAGAAAAAACAAAGTCTTGAGCATACCTTTGTTTTGATTTGTGGAGGAACTTTAATCAGACCTTAAATGTGTTTAAAGCTCAATTAAATCATCAATCATCTAATCTTTAGTTAATTTACACATTTGGTAATTTTTAGAATTTTTCAGAAGCAATTAAAATTATTTTGAAGTGTTTAAGCCAAGTTAATCTTGTTTTAGCAATTTCTAGATTTTTAATCAAATTGTTTGGATTTTTCCAAAATAATTGTAATTTGATTGACCTAGTAATTAAGCAATTCTTTTCCTCATGGGATCGACATTTGGAGTCTGAAATTTACTCCATTATATTACTTTTGCGATATGTGCACTTGCCTTTATTCCGTTGGTTTTTAAAGTAAAATCGTTCCAAAATCATTCAAAGTTTTAAAGTCACCTAACCAATGCAACACCAAACACGTCATAAATAGATTCAAATAATATTTCAATTTACTTACACTTATTAAGAAGCATACACTAATACAATTCATTATATTACCTCTTGATTATGCAATTTTATGGTAATGAAACACTCTAAGACAATTCTTAACAAATAAATGCCATATTCAAATTCAATTAATCATTAAAACCATAATTCAAATCCTATATGCAAATTTTCATGTAAATGTGAGAACCTTTTCAAGCATTAATATAGATCAAGTTTAGAAAACTTACAATATTAAGACACAAACCTAAATCTACATATTATTGATCTTCACTTTAACTCTTCAATGCTTATTTCATTTTTCATTTTCTTTAGGAAGATTCTTTTACCTTAGGCTTTAACATAAGTTATTCTATAAATTGAATTTACCTATCTTTCTATTGCACCAAAACTCAAATATCGGTAACAATAATGTTTTTTTTTTATCATCAAAACATATGAATAAAATCTCCTTAGTTTAACAATCTCTCCCTTTTTGGTGATGATAAGATATGTGATATTAAGAGTAGATAAAAACACATATGCAATACATTTCATGTAATAATTCATCATGCATTAAATGATATGTCACTTCCTCTTTAGATTTAAAACTTGTATTTAACCTTAATATCACACATCTTTCTCCCCCTTTTTAACATCATTAAAAAGAATACCAATCGTAACTAATTCTTAAAACTTACTTTCACTTAATTTGTGCATCTTAAAAAAAATACCAATTATATATGCAATTATGCATTATGAGATAATTATGTATGTAAAAGGGATGAACATGTAAAATGCATCACTGATCACATATTATACATCCTTATGGTTTCAGAATGTATATTTTTCTATATTGTGCACAAAATGCATAAAAAAACATCTATTATGCATATTTATGCACCAAAGACACATATTATGCAACTTTTGCATAAAAAACACATGTTATGCACCTTTATGCACCAAGAGCATATATTATGCAATTTCACGTCAAAAGTATATGTTTACTCATATTTTGCTTTAAAACTATATATTATGCAAATTTCATATGAAAAATACATGTTTATGCACATTTGACATCAAGGAATTATAATATCATGAAAAATGACAAACTTTGCACATTATTCTTATTGTTCATCCAAAGTATATATTTCACAAAAAAATATTATATTATGATTAAAAGCGAAACATAGGAATGAATATGATTAAAAAATATTTCTTACAAAAAACAACTAATGTCATGTCAAAATAATTGAAATAGGCCAAACAATAAACTCTTGCTAAATTTATGTATTTTAAAACATTTAATCACATAAGAGGTAAAGTAATTATCTTAAAATTTTTTAAAAATATAGAGAAGGTCAAAGATGATACTAATTGAAAAGAAATGACATCACTTGTAAAGCATGATACCAATTGTAAAAATGTGATGTGAATTGATACCAATTGAGAAATGAACAATATGGTATCAATTGAAAAAAATGATACTAATTGAAAAAATTATTTTCAAAACATATGCAATGCAATGATTTCTAAATAAGTCACATGTTGAAATAAATTTAATGCACTTATTTCAAAAATCATGCAATAATTTTAATACAATGTGCTAATTTCAAAAATTATCCAATGAATTTTAATACTAATCAAGTAATGGCTCCCCCTAAACACATGAGATCCATTTTCAATCTAAAACATATATAGTAAGGCTAACATTATCAAATCAAACATAAATATTCAAAAATCAAATCAAGTTATATATTATGATATAAGGATATAGTAATACCTCCTTTTGCATCACCATTTGATTCCAATTCCTTTAATCCTCACTTAGTTGAATAATTTTGCTTTAATAAGTTCATGTGAGGCTTCTTGGCAATATTTCCACTTCTGCTTCAAAGGTGAGAGATACCACTTCCTTTTAATATCTAACTTAACACTAATTTAGAACCAACTGTATGTTGCATTATAAAACAAGAAATTTATTTTGTTCTAGGTACCTATGTAACTATGGGTCCTTTGGAATTAGTCTTAATACCTTTTTCAACCTAAAATTTCAAAGGTTTTTTAATCATTCTTTGTTTAATAATTTAAAAAAAATGTTCAAGATTACCACAAAAGTTACGAACATATGAAACTTTATGCATATGGTCATGAAACTTATGATCTTTATGCCTAAATATATCTTTCATATCAAAATGATATCTCCTAGGATGATAATCATGCATATGAGAGTTATGAGAATGCATCACGCCATTATGCCTATGAAACATGCCACTTTTCCTAATATGAGACTTAAATGTATTTATAAGTCTTATATCTCTAAATGTATTTCTTTGATGAATATTATGCCTAGAATATGAATGAAACATGTTTGATGGTCGAGAATAAGTATGGGACATATTTTTAGATGTATGGGAATGCATTTGGGGGTGCATATGAGTGCTTTGGCCTATTTTGCCTAGATATATCATGAGACCTAAATATATGACTATGCTTTTCTTAATGATATGGCCTCCTAAGATATGATTGATACATGCATCTAGACTTACGAATATGCTTATGATGCATATAGGAATGTAAAGATTCAAATTCCTTAACTTGATGCCTATTATGAGGCCTAGATATATACATTTCCTTTTTTTTTCGTTGAAATTGTCTCTTAGGATGTAAATATAATCTTTTATAGGATTATGTATATAGACATTAGAAGTATAAGAAGGTTTATGACCTTTTTTCCCTTTTTTAGACCAAAATGCAATATTATGTGTTTGTGCTTTTCTATATAAGCTATGCCTATTTTTACCTTGATGCATATTCTTGCTAACTTTTGAATTAGACACATATATGAATGCCTGATGATTGTTCTTCCTATAAACTAATTTAAATGAAGATGAAACATTATTAAAATATGGTCTAGTATGTGCTTTAAATGTAGATGCACCCTTGTCTAATGAGGGCTTTGGTACAATTTCTTCATTTAAACTTTCAACTTTTACAAAAATAGTTTTGGCTTCCTTAGAAACATTTTCATCAACAAAGCATAAACCATGCCTATCATTAAAAACCTTTTGGTCTCTTAGCATGCAATCTAACTTTTATTTTCCCTTTATGAATTTAAACAATGATTCTTTGAGGGCATCCACTTCCTTTTCAAGGATTCATTTTCATATATCAACTCATACTCATTGTCATGCATGTCACCATCCATACTCTTAGAATCTAACATGACATTTATTTTATGCTTTAATTTATCAATTTCTAACATTCATGCATTCTTAGATTCTAACATGTCATGCAATTCATCTTTCAACTTCTCATTCTCATGCAAACATTTATCTAATTCCTTTCTCAAACAATTATTCACATTCACCAATCTATTATTTTCAATAACAAATTCATTTGAAACAACATTCACACTCTTAAATTCTAAAACATGGAAATCATTCTTTAATTTCTTATTTTCTACCCTAAGTTCATCATCAACTTCATGCATCCCTTGTATTTGGAAGATAATTTCTTCCTTTTCAAGGTAGCATATTATAAAGACTTTACTAACTCATCATAGCTTAATACTACTTCTAAAACATTATTTTGAACATCATTAAAGTTAGAGATAGAAAGTACCTTATTACTTTCCTTTTGAATACTTGATGATGGAGCTTTTTGTATTAATGCCACTAAGCACTCATTTTATACTTCTTCTTCTTCTTTGGCTTCCTGGACTTCCTTCATCTCTTATTTGGCTTCTTTCACATCATTTTCACCTAAAAAAATTCCTCTAATCTACACCAAATATCATTCGCTAAAATACACATTGAAATTTTATTAAATATGCTTATATCTAATACATTATTTAGGATATGCATGGCACTTTCATTTAAAGAAAAAACTTTATCATCATTTGAAAAACCATAAGAACCTTTTGAAATAAAATCCTATAAATAGAAATCTTGGCACATGAGAAAGAATTTTATTCTAATTTTCCATTCAATAAAATCATTTCCATAAAAAATTAGTGGCCTATGAATATCCATTCCCTCTTGATCAAAACAATGTGCCATTTTTAATCTTTGCTCACAATTTCATTAGAAATTAATGCAAATGTGAGACTAAAAATATGATATCAATTGTAAGATTTATAACACCCAAGAGGGGTAAGTTAGGTGCTTAAAAATTTCCTATTGAATTAAACAATCTAAACACCCTAGGCCAATTTTAACTAAATGCAATCTCTAAACCAAAATTCAACCTAAATGGAATGTTATGCTTGTGCTAATATTAATTAAATTCAATCAATAATAATCAAATACAATAAGCATAAAAATAAAAAGGATAGGTGAAAGAGATAGATACCAAGATTTATATAGGTTCACCTGCCCAAAAGATAGACTACGTTCTCTCTCCAACTACTTGTTGGAAATTCACTAAAAACTAATCTTACTTTAAAAATAGGTGAAGATTAGCTCTTACAATAGTCTTATTTACAAGGTCAAGAGGAACCTTTAAAATCTTACTTTAAGGGTGAAAAGTAACCAAACAATCTTGTTTATAAGGGTCAAGAGGAACCCACTAAACAATCTTGAATTGTAAGGGTCAAAAGGAACTCAATACAATCTTACTTATATAGGTAAAGAGTAACCTTTTCAATCATAGGTAAAATATACAATTTTTAGCTTATAAAACACACCGTAAAAATAGGCTATCAGAGCCTCAAATCAAGATTATATAGCTTATCAAAAGACCTAATTAAAATCAATCCAAGAAAAGACTCCAATGCAACCAATGTAATGTTTATGCTTTATGCAATCTCTAATGCTCATATATGGCATATATCAATCCATTTCACACTCAATAATTAAAATAACTCAAATCTTGTTTATTAAAGGTTAAGAGTAACCTATCAAATCTATTTTTATATAAAAGAGTAGCCCTAATAACAATTAACAAATAACACAATCAATCCCCCAATTTAAGTAACCAAGAACACACCGTTTATGGTGTATCAATGAAGCTCAACTTTTGAAAATAATTATAAAACTTTGAGAGGCAAATAAAAATTATAAAAGCTTTCTAAAAACCTCTATAGATCATACAAAATCAAATTGATCCAATAAAAAAGTGATTATGGCCTTAAACAATCAGGTCTATACAATATAAACATAAACTGTCAAATTATATAATCTTAATATTCTAGCCTATAAACAAAGGTTTTTAACCAAGCAAATGGCTTGAAATCAACAAAAAAAGCTAATGCAACATTAATCTATTAGTTAAAAAAAATTACTATAATAAAAATAAATTTAACACATTAAACTGAAGGTTTATATCAATTACAAATCATAAACATGCAAAGTTGTTAAAATATAAGTTGTTAAAGTTTCAACCTTATAAAGAAACATTTTTAACCTTATAAAATACTTCTTGGAAGATAGAAAAAACACAACTATAATAGATTGGGGAATTTTTAAGCACACAAATTGAATTTAAACAGCCAAACATAAATATGAATGTTAAAATACCCAAACCTGAATAGATTTGGTGTATATGACTTTGTGACCTTCAATCTGTCAGAAGTTCTTAATCACTGAAAAAAATTGAGAACAACAAACTTAAATATCTAGAAACAAGTTATGATAGTTAAAAATTATGAATAATGAAAGAACATAGGAAACATAAATATTTTTTATATAATTGGAAGATTAAACTTAAAATAAGTGAAATAATTTTCCTAAAATATGAAACTTTGATAAAAAAAACTCTTAAAAAATTAAACTAATGTAGAAAAATAATTTCTCATGCCTAAAAATAAGATAAAGTGAAGAGAGAGGAGATTGAACTAAGAATAGTGAAAAAGAAGACTAAACAGAGAAAAAGAAGGTAGCTTTGAGGTTTGAACAAATTATATCTTTCAATCTTGTTTTTAGGGCTTTTAAGAAGGATAAAAGTGTTTTTGAGATGTTTTATGTAGGGTTAGGAATGGTTTTGAGCTGTTGGGAGGCAACTCTAGTCTTTTAGGAGACAAAAAGATATAAAAACCCCTAAATCCTAAACTAGTCATTAGAGACAGGTTTAAGTAATTTGTAAAATTGAGCTTAAACTAACAATATAAGAGCTTAAAATTTGAAACAAAAACTCTAGCACACTCCTATAACCTTAATCACCGAATGTCTAATTCTTCTTTATGTTCCAAAACAAGCTCCAATTGAGTCCAAATCTCCATAACTTGCTCCAACACCAATATACACCTGAAATTAACCCAAATAACTCCATATTGGTGTAATTTAAACATCAAATGAGCATAAACACAATAAAACATACATTCATAACCACTATAAAATACCCATCAACAAAACCCTCACATTTGAATTGTTTTTTGTCCTCAAGTAACTCACTTAGGCACTCCAATGAAAACCTACTAAGGATGGCTAAAGGTTAACCAAGCAACTTAAATTGATTCATGCAATTAAATACAATCAATATCATCCAATTTAAGGTTGATAATGGATTAACTCATATAGTCATTATACATAGCAAATTCAACTTCTCAAGCATAATACTAAATATCAAGAAATTCACTGAGATCATTATGCAAACCTATCATAGATATATCAATTGGTTCAAATCATTAGCTTACTCATTTAACCATGAAAGATCCTCTAAAAGTACCATGCAACTAATCATTTCCATCAAATCACAATTCTACTTGGTTAACATCATGCCTTCTTCAAATATCAACCCAATTCACAATAATCCATCTCATATATAAAATAAATATAAATAAGCATAAATGCACTTAAACACTAATGAGAAAAGTCTTGGATGGGAGGTCACTTGGTCTTGTAGACGTGAAAGTGAACACCCCCAGTTACTTAACCAAGTCACCTTTCACCAACTTGTTATTACACCACTTATGGACTTCGAACCGGTGAGATATGAAGCCAGCAGAGTGAAAATTTTCTCAACTAGTTATCTCTCTCTTTTTTTTCTTTTTTTCTTTTCCTATTTTTTTCTTTTTTCTTTTCTTTATCTTTGCTTGTCTCTTTATTTTTCCTCGCGAAAAAAAAAGCATTCTACATATAAAATATCATAATGATCATCAGGCATCCATTTTCCAAAGGGATTATATAAATCAAATGTCATCAATCCTCAATATTCACAATCAGTTGCATAGACTTCCAAATTCACTCACACAATCAAATTCATCGTGTATATATTAGATTCTATTCCAAATTTACATGCAAATCCATTGTACTTTCTATATCAACTTAGGATTATGCAAAAGGAATCAGTTCCAGCATATATCACAGCTATATTTTAGAAAATTCATGATCAAACAAGAATTAGTCCATACCAATCATACCAATCACATTCATCACATCAACATATACCAGCTAACATTTAACCAAGCTTAGCTTGATTTCCAATAAAAATGACCAAATTACTACAAAAAAGACTCGTAATAATCCAAGTGTGTCACTCTCAACATCCAAATCAACTTATTACCCCCATATTTGAATTGAACATCATCCATGATGTTCACGTATCATCAATGACAATAAAGGAAAAAGAGCAAGGAGTAACGAAATGTCCCTAAACATATAACATTGAAGCACTATAGCCATCCATGCTAACTGAAAGACAAGAGATCAAGACACAAAAGAAGAGTGAAAGTAAAGATAAAATAAAACACACAAGTGAAAATAAAAGACAAAAATTTAAATTTACGGCCCTACAAGGTGGGGTTGCCTCTCAACAAGTGCTCTTTTAAGGTCCTTAGTTGGACCTTAATGTTAGAGAATAAGAATTCTCTTCAGAGATCCATACCTTAGGCCGAAGTCCTCGTATCTAGGATGACTTACCAAAGATGAATGAGCTTTTTCACCTACTGCCAATTTGCTCTTTATACCTCCTGTTACTTGTGTTAGATAACTTAGGATGGGATTTTGGCATCCAATTGCTTGCCTGCAGTCAGCAATTGTTATACCAATAAAATCAATGAAAATAGGTACTCGTTTTTCTTCATAGAAGCATGCAACATCAATAGCTTCTTCATCCTTCTTAATTAGCTTTCTGATCAGCTCCTCACCATATGTAAATTAAAAATCCTTAATTGGCTCATTTGGTTCCACTTCTAGACTATTGGGTGCACTTTCTTGCTCAGGTGAGACATTTAATCTATACAATAGTCCTATCTGTGTCACCAATTCGTGGGCAGAAGCTATAAAAAGTTAAGTATAAGCATTCATATCTACAAGCTAGGCATAATGCACAGACACAAATTTATAGAACAACTTCTCCAATCTCGACTCCTCTTCTTGAAATGATGGCTCCATCTGTGGGGTCAAGATAGAGATGGGTGCCTCTATAGCTGGGATTCGAGCTTTTGATCTTGCATTGGCCCTCTCTAATATATCTGTTAACCTTTCTTCCTCAAATGAGGAGATATCGAACTTCATAGCTTGGATTTGAGCTTCTGATGAAGCTATGGCATTCTCCTAGATATCTACTGACCTTAATTCCTCTAATTTGGAGATGGCCCTTTGTAGCTCGCTCAATCTTGATTCTTCTTCGTGCTGTTGATAATAAATCTGAGGAGGCGGCTTATAATAAGCCTAGTCACTCCAAAAAAGCCCTGGAATATGTGCATCATAATATCCATTGGTGTTACTCCCGTGGTGATCATAGACATCCACTCAGCTCTTCCTCCTTCATCCAAACACACAGCATTATCGTACCACTGGTAGTCAAGATAGTCCTGCATATCCATGTTGGTGCCTACCTGCGATCACAAAAATAATGATGTGCATAACCAGAACTTAAAGAACATAAAACAAAAGAAAACAATAAATAAAACAAAGTCTAGAATAATCAATACCAACAAACCAAGTATTAACAAACTAGATTCACCAGTAACAGCACCAAAAACTTGTTGCAGTTTAAACAACTTATAATTTTAATCAATTTAATCTTAGACCAACCAAAGGTAAGCGTACCTTGTCAATAAGTAGTATAAAATGGAGTAAACCCAGAGTATCGTTCTCCTTAGGAATCTGAGCGTAATACTAGATTAATTAATGTAAGATTATCTAGACAACTATAAGGTGATTAATAAAAAGAAACAAACAAAAAAGAAAACAAATAAGGTTTAATATAAACATAAGCTAATGGAAAGGAGTTTAACAATTGATAATTTGGCTAAGGCTTGGATTGCAATGGATACATTTCATTAGATAGATTTAAGGCATATATCACAAATGTAAGACACAACCAATGGTCATAGAAACATCTTTTCTCTACTAGACTCAATTCATCTATCTTAGTCCAACAGACAAATTGGAATAGAAGGCATTAATATCAAGATGTCTACAATTAAGTTCGTTAATCCTAAGGACCCTCACAAAAGACTTATGGGCTTAGTCTCCACCTAATTTTAATTGTGTTTCCTAATTAATATTCCAACAATTAAAAGCCTATGGTCAAGGTCCCTTAATCATCTAATGATCTAACTAAGATGGCCACATAATTAAGATCAATTTAAGCTCTTTAATTAGGTAAAAATCCTCCAAACACACAATCCATTTTATCCTAACCCTAACTCAGCAAGTTAAGCACACCACATAATTAATAGTTTAAAGCAATAAAACATAATTCATTGATAGAAAATAAGAGTTCATACAAAAGAGTGAGAAAGAGAAAGAATTACAACCAAATCTTCATCCAATCTAGTTGAAATCTCCTCCTTGAAACCTCTTGCAGTCTCTAAGGACTCCAATCCACTAGCAAATGCTAAATGAAACCAAAAGAAAAGAAAAATATAAATTAAACCTAACTAAAACGGTGGAAAATTGCGTAAGGAACGCTTCTCTACTCTCTGTTGTGACTCCTTTCTTGAATCTCTTCCCACTCTCTAATATGCGATTTTATGGCCTTTTATATGCTTCTGGAGGCTGCTTTAAGGCTTTTGAGTGGTGCGTCATTGTTTTAGTTATATTTTACGCTAACTTTAAAACGAAACATTACGTACAAGAGCTTATACGATAGGTATCAGTCAACCGACCTTCTTCATTCGGTCGACTGATTCTTCTTTGAGGTCTTCATTGGATTGACCAATTCTTCTATTCGATCGATTGAAAAACTTGTTGCGAATTATACGGTTGACTGATCCTGCCATTCGGCCCACTGACCTCTTTGTTTCTTCATTTAGTCGATCAATCCTCGCCATTCTGATGATCAACCTTCATTCGATTGATCGATCCTTACTATTCGTTCGACCGAACTCTTCTCGTTTGACCGTCGTTTATGGGGCTTTATTCACCAAGTGTCTAATTATTTTTTATGCTCCAAAACAAGCTCCAATTGAGTCCAAATCTCCACAACTTGGTCCATCACCAACATAAACTTGAAATTAAATAACTCCATATTGGTGTAATTCGAATATCAAATAGACAGAAACATAATAAAATATACATTTAAAACTACTGTAAAATGCCCCTTAACAGAAATAAAAAAAACTATAGCGAAAACAAGAATAGGAACTCATTAAACTAAACTCTTATATCTTCATAAAATTCTTGTTAAAAACCATCTTTATCTTCACATATGGAATTAATATATATCCAAACTATTATAGAAGTAGCTTCTTATCCTGGCTCACGTGTGTTTTTTTCTTTGATCATCCTCCGATTGCCACTTATACAATATTCCTATCGAAAGTTAAGAAAAATATTCTTTTTAATTCTTTATATTTTCCATTTTAAGCTATGTGATAAGTCTTTTAATGAGCTACATGGCCTTCAAACATGACGCCATTTCATCACCATGTTATGCTTTACATTATTCTAAAATTTATATGTTGAACACAAGTTCTACATAGAAACGTATTCTTTGCCAGAAAATATCAACATACAACTATGTTTATTGTACAAAAAGACAGAAGCATCATGACTAAACATAGCCCTCAACACGGCAGCATGTTGGTGGCATGTTCTTGACTCCTCCATATAATGTTTCCAAAGTTACTTCACTACACTTTAGTTCTTCCTAATTTTTTCTCCTTTTTTTTAGTAACTAGGAGTAAGACTTGTGGTAACAATACTTTTATAAATGAAATATCAAATTCTTTAAATTTTATCTAAAATATAACTAACATGCCATAAAAGTGATGCCTATTAAGATGCATCACAAAGTACAAATAACTTCCAACAATTATTGATTCTTTCTCTCGATTTTTGAGTTGTATCAATACATGTAGTTTGGTTAAGAATTCCATGTGTTTCAATTTAGAGTTTTGATATTCTCTACCATTATCATTATGAAGAACTTGAATTTTTTTCATTATACTGAGTCTTAATGAGGTTGTGAAATTTCTAAAATAATTAAGTTACCTCACTTTTGGACTTTATTAAACTTACCTAAGTCATTTTGGAACAATCATTAATAAAGGTAACAAATTGACGAGATCTATCCATTATTGACATTTAGATGGACTCTAGATAATAAAATGAACAATCATGAAAGTTATAGCACTTTTATGTAAACTTGAAAAATATGAAATTTGATGACTTTTTGTAACTTCATAAGCAGTATAGTGGAAAGTAAAGACATCAATCTTTTCAAAAAAGCTATGTAATAGTTTTGAAAAATACCTAAAGGATGCATGCCCTAACTGATGATATTGCAATCATATTTCAGTTGTATTCCTCTCCCTTTGAGAATGCTCCATGGCTAAAACTCGAGTCAACTTGTTAGCTCATTTAGATTGTAAGTCTAAATAATTTAAGTTCCCATGTTTAATATCATAATCAATTATCTACCTTATTTGGATGTCCTTAAATAAACCAAAGTTATGTAAAAAAAAAAAAAAAGCATGATAAGCATGTTTTTATTTGAGAAACAGACAAAACATTATAATTTAGGGACGAAATAACTAAGACAAAATATAAATTCAAATTATTAGTAAGGGTTATAGATCCCTCTCCTACAATTGGTGCCTCATTAATATTAGCTGTAGAAATAATTTTTAAGAGCATGTGCAAACTTTTTAACTGGCCAAAATCAAATGTCATATAACTTGAAACTTTAAAATCAATTATTCATTTATTATTATAAAAATGTGTAGAAACATTAAAAGACATACAATCATCCCTTATAGTTTTCATAAGTGCTAACATTGCCTCACAATCATCACCCTTTGTTATATATTCAAATAAAGTGAAGGCTTGGGTGTTCTTAAGTTTCCTTCTCTGAGACGTTCAATTATAATCCCAAAATTTTGGATACCCTACAAGTTCAAAGCAATGATCCTTTATATGATCTGGATTTTTATAATGGGTAAAGTGATAGGTAGACTTTTTAACATCATTAGTTGTCTTTGATTTATGTTTGTTATTATAACTAAGGTTTTAGAATTCCCACGCTTTCCTATTAATGTCTCAGGTTGCACTATCTCTTACTTGATAATAGCACAACATTTTTTAGATTCAAAATTAATTCGTTCTAAAGAATCTCTCTATGACCCTGTTCAAAATAATCATCTAGTCTTACAAGAAATATATATATATATATATATATAATATACTCTTAGTTGTTGAATAGATTTTTGATATGCTACTACATCATTAAGATCATTTATGACCACTTTAGCATGATGATCCAATTCTTAAAAAATTCGATTTATCTCCTCATAATATTCGAAGAGAGCTTTTCCATTTTGTTTGGCAATCAATGCTTTTTAGTTTAAAACCAATAGTTGCAATTTATCATTTCTATCATAGAAGACTTTTAATAAAGTAGTCTAAATTTCATGAGGAATGGGTAAGCATAAGCAATGCTTCATGATATCTGAACTCATATATATCAGTAGCTAATAGGGGTCAAATTGATATGATATTTATAGTTAATTTGATGAATTATGACCCATATATTAGTGTTTAAATGTTTAATTGATGCCCCATAATGTTTGATTTGCAGTT
>JAOXYD010018259.1:0-14753 GCA_028565735.1 Pinacopodium congolense
GAAAAGGATCATAAGATTGAAAGTTGTACTTTTTCATAAAATAACGCAATTATCTCAACAATGGTGTTGAGAACTAGACATAGGGGTGAATGGACACTCTCCAAACTAGTATAAATTAGGTTTATCTTTCCTCCCTTTCTTTTTATTTTTATGCACTTGTCTTATTTTATTTTAGTCTGCATTGATTGATTATTTTGGTGAATTGGAATTGTGTTTTAGCTTCTGCGTCTTATTAAACTTGATTTGTTTGTTTATACGAATCTTTTAAAACCCAATTCACCATTTTAGATGCCATATCAACCTAACAAAACTAACTAAGTATAATGAAATGAACTAAAACAGAAAGTAAAATGAAACTCATAAAGAAAAAAGAAAAGGATAACTGAAATTATGATTTAATAAACTAAGTAACAATATTCAAAAGATTCAACAAGTATTCAAACAAACCCAAATAAAATAACATAGAAACTAAAGTGAAATATAATAAAACAACAACAAAAACATAAAGAAACAAAGTAATGTGCACCTAAACATTATGAGTAAGAATATTCTTAACATTAAAGATGAAAGAAATTAAAATATGTAAACCTAAGGCAAAGAACAAAGAAAACAAGGGATCTCCTTAAATGGGAGCCAAAAGTGATGGAAATGGTCTTCTCCAATCCTTATATAGTCCCTAATGATGGTTAACATGTTTTGGGAGTGAATGGTCATCTTTACCCTTTGATTTGGAGTGAAACATAATTTTTTTTAAAAAATCAACAGCCATCAGTTAGATATCGATGGTGTTGTACACCAGCCACCGTTAAAGGATTTGTCATTTGAGGATTAATGGTAGTTTCTAAACCATCAATGGCTCTATAAGTCAACCACCATTGAAGAGTCTATCATTTAAGGATTAAAAACAATTTTAGGGTAGCTCAACGACACTCTTAATAACGTCATTGAACTCCAAAATTTTGAGCCATTTGCACAATTTGCTCGAAATCACTTCCAAACTATGTCTTTTCACTTATATTTTGTGTCTTCAGCTTAAAACTTGCATTTCATATAATAACGAATGTAATTTAGGCATTTTGACATCAAAATTAGGGTGAAATCATATCAAATCACATGTGCAAATTCATAAAAATGTACCTTCATCATTTTTTCATCATAAAAAAAGGGAGATCATTGAAAAATTAGTGATCCCACCATTTTGTTTTGAAGAAAATTTGCTACTAATGGTTTTTATAATGGTTGATGTACTGGTTAGGTAGGTATGTGAAGTAAAGTGCATGTTGTAATCTTATAGCTAAGAGACATGTTTTGTAGTCTACATTACAGCATTGAAGCTAAAAAGGCAATGGTTAAAGGCCAAATTGATGTAACAAGGATCATTGAATCAAAATTAGTAGTTACATGAAGATTAAGATATTTGATGGAAGATCCAACTCTAATATAGTGAATTTGATAAGATATTTGTGTAAGTTTTGGTGTATGTCTCTTCTCTGGTCTTACCATTATATTGAAAGGGCTCACATCATGTATTATCATTCATATTTAGTAATGTTAGATATAAGATGCATAATCAAGAGGAGTAGTTCTTGATTGTTGTGTTTAAATATCATTTTGATATGTGAATGAATGTCTGTATATGATATTATATGATGTGAGTATGAGTGTAGTGATGTGAGGTTAAGTTGAGTAAGTGAATGCATTGTGTTATATGAATTGGTAAGAATTTTGTTTTGAAAAAAAAAAGAGATTGAATTGATTAGAGAATGTGTGAAATCAAGTGTGTTAAAATGATAGGATGAATTGAGATAGTGAAATGTGTTAATATGTGTTAAAAGATGAAATTGAAAATGTTAGGATAAGCTGTTAAGGTCAATTATTAAAATGGATGAATATCATTGTGTTAAGTTGTATGATTATGATAAATTATGTAAATAAGAGCTAAGAAATATTTTGATATCCATTAATGTGTTAGGAGGTGAATTGGATGTGAATTATGTGTGGAATTCCGATCTAAATATTGGATTAGTTGACTAATAGAGGGCATTAGTTAATTAGTGACTATTAGACCAATGCAAGTAGTGGTAAACCAGTTAATGGGAAAATCACATAGTAATGTTTAGATTTACAATGATAACTTCATAATAAATTTTTATAAAATAAAAAAACATTATAAAATAGCTAGGAGGCCTTAAAATTAGAATAAATATACGTGTTATTTGCATCTAAGGAGCTTAAGAGATCCATACAAAAATATTGAGCATTGTGAGCTTTGCTTATGAGTTTATTATGAAGTTTTGTTTAAGTATTGTAAGAGTGTTGAGAAGTTGCTGTGAGTTTGATATTGCATTCATTCTTAAGTGTGTGTGAGCCCTTAAACATCTTGGTGAGTCAAGAGTGACATATTGTGGAAGGTTTTTTATGGGAAGTGTGTTTATAAGAGCAAATTTTGTATGGTAAAATTACTAAAAGTGAATTTTGTTAAAGGGTTATATTAGAGCCTTGAAAAGAAGAGACTTGAGAGGTTATTCAAGCTTTTGAAAAAGAATAGTGAATAGTTATCCTTAAGCCTTGAAAAAGGAGTTGTGTGTTATTATTGTGGTTTTCAGATCATATTGATACATGAATAAATGATTGTATGTGACTATATGTGATGTAAGTATTTGTAAAGTGATGTTAGGTTAAGTTAAGTGAGCGAATGTGTTGTGTTATGTTAATTGATAAGACTTATGTGTTGAGCAGAAATTGTGTGAATTGATTGAAGAATATGTGAAATGAACTGTGTGAATATGATAGGATGAATTAAGAGAATAAAATGTGCTAATGTGTGTGAAAAGATGAAATTTAAAATGTTAGGATAAGTTATTAGGTAAGTTGTTAACATGGATTAATACAATTGTTTTAAGCTGTATAATTGTGATAAATTATGTGAATAAGGGTTAATAATTATTTGTATATGTATGAATGTGTTAGGAGTTGAATTGCTAGTCGAATAGCTATGAGCAAATTAGAGGTCATTGGTTAGCACTAGTCAATTGGTGACTAGTCAATGGGAAAATCATGTTGTAACAATCAAATTTGTAACCGTAAATTTTTATAACTTTAGATAACATCATGCAAATGATAAGAGGCCTTAAGATGGACAATAAATAGGTGTTGTATGTGTTATTTGCATATAAGAAGCTTAAAAACATTTATACAGAGAGATTGAGCATTTGTGAGTGTTTTTATGAATTTATTGTGAATTTTTATTTACGTTTTGTATGAGTGTTGAGAATTTGTTGTAAGTTTGAGATTGCATTCATTCTTAAGCATGTGTAAGCTTATAAACACCTTGGTAAGTCAAGAGTGACATATTATGGAAGTTTTTTTTTGTGATAAGGGTAAATGAATTTTATGGAGTGAAATTATTAAGAGTGAATTTTTTAAGCGTTTATCCTTGAGCCTTAAAGAAAAGAGAGATGAGAGGTTATTCTTAAGCAATTAAAAAAGAAGAGTGAAAGGTGAAAGGTTAACCTTGAGCTTTGAAAAAGGAGTTATATGTGATTATTGTGTTTGAAAATCCTCTTGATAAATGAATGAATGGTTGTATATGATTATTTATGATGTGAATATGTGTGAAGAGATTTTAGGTTAAGTTAAGTGAGTGAATACGTTGTGATATGTGAATTGGTAAGACTTATGTGTTGAGAAGAAATTATGTGAATTAATTAAAGAATGTATGAAATGAAGTACATAAAAATGATTAGATGAATTGATAAAATGAATTTTTTTAATGTGAGTGAAAAGATGAAATTGAAATGTTAAGATAAGTCATAAAGATAAGATGTTAAAATGGATGAATATGAATGTATTAAGTGGTATGGTTGTGATAAATTATATGAATAAGTGTTAAGAATTATTTGGATATGTATGAATATGTTAGGAATTGAATTGCATATGAATTACATGCTTAAAACTAGTCTAAATATTTGATTGATCATGTTGTAACGTTCAGATTTGTAGTAGTAACTTTGTAATAAATTTTTATAATGTCAAAAAAATTATAAAACTTCCAGGAGGCCTTAAGATGGTTATAAATAAGCGTTTTGTGAGTGTTATTTGGATATAAGAAGGTTGAGAAGCATTTATACAAAAAGATCGAGCATTTGTGAGTTTTGCTTTTAAGTTTATATTGAAGTTTTGTTTATGTCTTGTATGAGTGTTGAGAAGTTATTATGAGTTTGACATTGTATTCATTCTTAAGTGTACATGAGCCCCTACACACCTTGGTAAATCAAGATTGACATATTGTGGAAGGTGTTTTATAAGAAGTATGTTTGTGATAAGTGATATTATAGGGTGAAATTATTAAGAGTGAATTTTGTTAAGTGATTATCCTTAAGCCTTTAAAAGGAGAGAGTTGAGAGGTTAGTCTTAATCCTTTGAAAAAGAAGAGTGAAAGGTTATCCTTGATCCTTGAAAAAGTAGTTTGTGTGGTTGTTCTTTTTTGAATATCCTCTTAACATATGAATTAATTATTGTATATGATTATATGTGTTGTGAGAATGTGTCAGGTGATATTAGGTTAAGTTGTGTAAGTGAATGTGATGTGTTATGTTAATTGGTAATACCTGTGTGTTAAAAAGAAGCTACGATAATTGATTAGATAATTTTTGAAATGAAGTATGTGAAAATGATAGGATGAATTGAGAGAATGAAATGTGCTAATGTGTATGAAAAGATGAAATTGAAAATGTTAGCATAAGTTGTTAAGGTAAGTTGATAAAATGGATGAATATGATTGCGTTACATTGTATGATTGTGATAAACTATGTGAATAGGTGCCAATAATTTTTTGGATATGTAAGACTATGCTAGGTGTTGAATTGAAATGATTTATATCTGAATTACCTATAGAAAACTAGTCTAAACATTGGACTAGATTAATCGGTTAGGAGCATATTAGAGGTCATTGGTCAGCATTAGTTAACAAGTGCAAGTAATGATCGACTAGTCAACAAGAAAATCATGTTGTAATGTTTGGATTTGTATCGACAACTTTGTAATAAATTTTAATTGAAATAGACAATGTTATACAGCTGCTAAGAGGCCTTAAGATAGGTTGTATGTTATTTGCATTTCATAAACTTAAGAAATATTCCTTCAAATAGAATGAGAATTTGTTAGCTTTATTTATGAGTTTATGGTGAAGTTTTATTTATGCTTTGTATGAGTGTTGAGAAGTTTTTTTGAGTTTGATATTGGCATTCATTAATAAGTGTGTATGAGCCCTTAAATACCTTAGCGAGTTAGGAGTGATTATAGAAGGTGTTTTATGATAAGTGTGTTTGTGAGAAGTGAATTTTTTGTGGTAAAATTATTAATAGTGAATTTTGTTAAGTGGTTATCCTTGAGCCATGAAAAGGAAAGAGTTGAGAGGTCATTCTTAAGCCTTTGAAAAAGAAGAGTGAAAACTTATCCTTGATCCTTGAGTTATGTACGATTTTTATGTTTAAAGATACTTTTGATACATGAATTAATGATTGTATGTGATTATATGTGATGTAAGTATGGGGTGAAGTGATGTTAAGTTAACTTGAGTTAGTGAATGCATTATATTATATGAATTGGTAACACCTATGTATTGAGAAGAAATTGTGTGAATTGATTAGAGAATGTGTGAAATGAAATGAAGTGTGTGAAAATGATTAGATGAATTGCGAAATGAAATATGTTAACGTGTGTGAAAAGATGAAATTAAAAATGGTAAGATAAGTTGTTAAGGTATTAAAATGGATGAATATGATTGTATTAAGATGTATGGTCATGATAAACTCTGTGAATAAGTGCTAAAAATTATTTTGATATGTATGAATGTGTTAGGAGTTAAATTGGAATGAATTAGATTTGAATTTTCACAGTTAAAAATATTGGTATAGTTGAATAGTTAGGTGCACATTAGAGGGCATTAGCTGGCACTAGTCAATCAGTCATCAGGAAAATCATGTTATAACATTTAGATTTGCAATGACAACTTTGTAATAAATTTTTATAACGATAGACAACATTGTCCAATGGCTATGAGGCCTTATAATTAATATAAATATATGTGTTATATTTGTAATCTGCATCCAAGAAACTTAAGAAATATTCATATAAAGCAATTGAGCAATTGTGAGCTTTATTCATAAGTTTATGAGGAATTTTTCTTTGTCTTTTGTATGAGTATTTAGAAGTTTTCATGATTTTAATATTGAATTCATTCTTAAGTATGTGTGAGTCCCTAAACACCTTGGTTAGTCAAGAATGAAATATTATGTATGGTCTTAATATTTTTATGAGAAGTTTATTTTGTAGGGTGAACGAATTTTGTTAAACAGTTATCCTTGAGCCTTGAAAAGGAGATAGTTAAGAGGTTATTCTAAAGCCTTTGAAAAAGAAGAGTGATTGATTATATCCTTGATCCTTGAAAAAGGAGTTTTGTGTGAAGTGTATTGATAAGTGTGAACGGATGAAATTGAAAATGGTAGGATAAGTTGTTGAAATGGATGAATATGATTGTGTTCTGTTATATGATTGAGATTAATTATGTAAATAAGTGCTAAGAATTATTTGGATATGTAAGAATATGTTATAAGTTGAATTGAAATGAATTAGACCTAAATTACCCATGGAAAACCAGTTTAAACATTAGATTAATCAACCAGTTAGGAACACTAGTTAACTAGAGACTGGTCGACCATTACAAGGCACTAATTGGCACTATTTGACAGGAAAATCACATTGTAATGATCAGATTTAAAGTGGTAACCTTGTAACAAATTGTTATAACATTAAACAATGTTATACAATGACTTGTAGGCCTTAATATGGCTATAAATATATATGATGTGTGTGTTATTTGCATATAATACGCTTTAGAAACATTGATACTAAAAGATTGAGCATTTGTGATTTTTTTTTATAAGTTTATGTTAAAATATTTTTGTGTTTTGTATTTGTTTTTAAAAGTTGTTTTAAGTTTTATATTGCATTCATTCTTAAGTGTGTGTGAGTTACTAAACACCTTAGTGGTTCAAGAGTGACATTTTTTGGAAGGTGTTTTTGTGAGAAGTGAATTTTGTGGAGTGAAATTATTAAGAGTAAATTTTGTGATGGGGTTATCCTTGGACCTGTAAAATGAGAGAGATGAGAGGTTACTCTTAAGCCTTTGAAAAAAAGAGAGAAAGGTTATTCTTGAGTTTTCAAAAAGAATTTGTTTTACTAACTTTGTACAAGTAAGTTTTATAGTGAAATTCTTAATAAGGTTGTTAGAAAAGTGGATGTAAGAGAAAGTGGCATCTACGAATCACTATAAACTATTTGTGTTCTCTCTTCCCTTTCTCTTCTAATTTCAAGCATTAATTTATAATTTGATTAATTGTTTACTTTGTTTATTGAATTGTTAGCTTCTATAAAATTTAGAGAAATTAGTGAACTTAATATTAATAAATTATAAGATAAGCTTTTGAAGCACCTAATTCATCCCCCTTCTTAGTGCCATAGGGCCAACATTAATATCATACAGTTTCTTCATCTTTTTAAGTCATCAATAAGTTATCTAAAAAATTCATATTACTTCAACATCGCTCACATTTTCTTAATACCATTTAGATTTTATCCCCTTTTATATAATAGAAAAATAACAAAACAATTACAAGATCAAAGACAATGAATAATAAAACTCATTTAAAACTAAAGGATCATCAATATCATCAAAATTCAAAGCTTCCCCTAAATTCATGCATCTCAAAACAACAATTTATGAGCCAAAACATTCTTCTATTAAAAATAGCATAAAATGAATTCGTTAAGATCATCAAAGTTATTAAAACTCAAAACTTATCAAAATTATAAGAACTTGCCCTTAATTTAATAATTATATAGATAATCCCCTTTTATAAGATTAAAAATAAAAAAAATCATTAAAAACATCAAATCTCTCCCTACGTAAAAATAATTAAAATAACATAATTTCTCATCCATTTTGTTAATTTAAAAAGAGTATATAATTGCACATTTATAAGCTTAGAAAATGAGCAATGAAGGAGTTGTCAGCATGATTTAAATGCCATTATTCAAAATCAAAAGAGACAAATAACATCCAATATCCCACTATGTAAGATAAATCTAAATGCTTCCATTAAATAGAGTAAATATGTCATATAATTTCTCCCAAGAATTTATTATTCAAAGAGCATACACATCATTTTACAAGATTTTCATTTTCTATTAATCATGGAAAATCTAATTATGTAAGATAGATGAATCATGTAAATCATTACTTTTAATAACATTATTCTCTCCTCATTTATGTATGCATCATGTACCTTATTTCTCCTCATTAATCCATGTAACAATGCTAAGACATGAAGCAATCAAAGAAACCAGGATCTGGATGGTTAATCCACCTAAGATATGTTTATGTTTATCATTCACTTTGATTCAATGGATTTTTCAATTTATCTTAGACCTTTAGTTCCCTAAAATAATTCATTCTGCCTAAAAAGTTATATAATTCTTATCCATCTTGATAAATTAAGTCGAAATTCTCCCTATCTTAAAATATCAATTTGATGCCTTAAATCATTCTATGGAACCAATTTTTATTATTACATTCAAACCTAATCTAGAAATCTCGTGTAAGCATATCTTTAGGTCTCTATGAAAAGTCATTACCTATAAGTTTTTCCATTCATATATCTGATCTCTCATTCTAAACATATGAAAAAAAATAATTGACATTAACCCTTATATTTGTATGGAAATAAAAAATCAATTTCAATAATCCTATAAATAAATCGTAGATAAAATATAGAAATTCAGTGTTACATTAACTTTAATAATAATAAACACTAGGTCTTAGGATTCATATTCATCTATATCCTATAAGAAATTTAGTTCTTAAATATAATGAAATAGACAACAACAATTATAAAAGAAATAAGGACGAAGAAGCTCATAGTCATGAGGCTTGAAACCTTTGAATCCTTTATGATTCTTATTGGAAAACCAATCTTGATCTTCAATTTCCTTGATGTTAGATCTAATTCTCTCCTTTATTTGCTCCAAAATCTTACAAAGTTGGCTTAGAACTCTTCCTTTGACTCTTAGTGGTAGCTATCAGTGTCCAAAGGTTAATAGTTTGGAAAAAAGACCTAAAATTGCTTAAATACCTAAGAGGACCCGACTAGGCTCATGCGTGTTATCCTCTGTAAAAATATAATGCTTAGGATCATGGTCGTGAGCCTCACCATAAGCCTCTCCAATTTTTTCTTCCTTTGGTCTTTTCTTGATACTTTGTCCTTAGTTTGTTCTATGGACTTTCTATTTGGTATGGAACATAATGACTTGATGCTCTTATTCCTCCTTTTTATTCCATAATCTATCTAGCTCCAAATGTTAATCAAATTGCTCAACAAAGTCTTATAAACCATACATTTATCTAAAATAACATAGCCAACATCTTATTCTAGTTTTAACTAATTAAAAATTAATTTTACATGGAAATGCCCCTCAAACTAAGGATTATTATTATCAAATATGCCTAAAAATTGCATAGATTATGGATTATCCAATATCATACACTTGGACTATTGCTCGTCCTTAAAGAACAACTTAGACACTCCACCTAAAACATTTATAATTAAAAGTTAAAAGTTAATGGAGTACAAAAATTACACATTAATATCTTTGATTTAGTTCATAAATCATAACTCTATCATGACAAAAACATTGCTATCACGTGAAAACACATAGTTGGCAAGAAGTAACAACTAATGAACAATATGAAGCATTCAAGTAATTTTATAAAGGGTATTATACAAATTGAGCAAAAGATTTTATAAAAAAACAAAACACAATTCAAATTACACTTAGACCATTTAATTTAGAGGTCACCTAGTCTTTTCATACGAAGGCAAATACTTTATCATAAATGACCTTTAGTTACTGAACAAGCATGCTCTTTTTAGCTTGTTAGAGATGCCATTTAACTTTTTAAAGCAAAGGTAAACACCTTGTCATAAACACCCTAGTTACTTAACTAGATCACCATATCAAATGGATACTATCACCACGCATACACTTTAACATTTTATCATTATGAAGCCAGTAGAGTGAAAAGCTATGCTTACTTATTTAACAAGCATACATTTGTTTTCAATTTTTAAGTGATAATACTAAGCATCATATTACCAAATTCACATGATAACCCATATAAAACTTTCATAGGCATCTAATATAATAAAATAAGGTCACTAAACACTTGTAATTCACTCAAAAGGAAAAGAAAAAGAAAAAGAAAAATTTTAGGTTAGAAATCACTGTAGAATTGATAAATTTTCACTAATTTAAAAAAGATCAATTCTATTGGAATACAACAATTAAAAGTCAACTAATAATAAAAACTATTTCAAGGTGAATTATCTAGGAAATTTACCATAGATTCCTAATAGTTCAAGTGTGAATGATAAATAAATATTATGGCATGTTCATTTTTTCCCACACATTTAAATCAAATTGTCCATAATTTGAGAGAGAAAACAAGTGAAATTATAATAAGTGTAGAGTGAGAGAAGAGAACATTACTCCCCTGCAATTGTTATGCTAAAGTCCTAACATGGCTTTGAGAACTTTTTTCAAGCAAGTTAGAATTTCACCACATCTTTATCTAGAAACTTCACAAAGTTCTTCTAAAATTGGAAAGTAGCCAGGAGCTAACATAATAAGTTTTGATATCCTATCTCTTTTATCTACATGAAAAAGTCCCATTTTTTGAACTTTAGATAATATCGAACAATAAACCTAATTGTTCAAAATGTTAAAACACCAAATACTTCTAGATTCAATTAATAACTTCTTAAATGCCTAATATTTGGCTGAAGCTTTCAAGTTGGTGAATCTAGGACTGGACGAAATATTATCAGTACTCTGAGAGGAAGAAGTTCTACTCTCCATATTATTTTTGGTATTTGCTTTTACCTAGGCATGAATGTTGCAAGAAAATATTAATGCAAGTGTAAATAACCAACTCCTACCTAAATCGTCAAGTCATAATCCATATAATAAAATATATACCCACCACAATGATCATGCAACAAGTATTATCAATCAAAGCACACATAAAACTTGCAAAAATATTTTATTTTTCACTCCAAGTATGTTTCAAGGAATCCTTAATCTATCCTTAAAAATCATTAATCAAACTTTGATCAATTTAGCAACTAAGAATGATGTGAAACTCAAAGAAACATATTATAAAACACATACAATTGAAATTGAATTAATCATGCTATTATGCAAACAAATGCACTCATCTTAACAATTAAAGTAAGGAACACTAAAATGAAATAAAATAAACATTAATGTGCCTCCTAACAAGTTCTTGTTTAATATCATAAGCTTGACAACCTCAATTTACTTATCCCTTATCAACTTTCTTGCTCTTAGCCCTCTTTTTCTTTGTGGCCTTCCCCTTTGAGTTTTTTGCATCATTGTTGTCTCCTTTACTCCACTCATCGAGCTCGTTCATATTAAGGGTAGACTTCATCTCTCCTTTGTAGTGCTCATGGCTCGGTATTATCATCAAATTAAACTTCAAAGATTGTTTGGTTTTCCTCTTTAAAACACTTAAAGTTCCATTAATATAATTTTTTAAAGAAGAAGAATGTTGTTACTCATTCAAATATGATTTAATTCTTTTAAAATTAGACAAAGAAATAGGTCCATCTTCGATTTTAAGAGTCAAATTATTTTTTAAACATCAAGCAATGCTTTCAAAATTGCTAGAAAGGGCCTACATATAATTAACGGGATCTTGTTCTCATCCTCCAAATCAAGGATCATAAAATCAACAAGAAATATAACTTTGTCTACTTTACCAATACATCCTAAACTATACCCCTAGGATATTTAATAAATTTATCTACTAATTGAATGCTAATCATAGTGAGCTTCCCGATTTTTAGTATTAATTCATGAAACATCTTATGTGAAATAAGGTTTATCTTAGCCCCAAAATTGGATAGTGGATCATTTAAATGTAAACATCCAATACTGCATAGGATTGAGAAAATCCCTAGATCCTTTAATTTCTATGGTAGTTTGTCTATGAAGACCACTGCATATCCCTTGCTTATTGTCATTTTTGAAAACTCCTTCGCCTTTTTATTTAAGAGTAAATTGTTCATGAAATTCGCATACTTTGGTTCTTGTAAAAGAGATTGACCAAAAGGAGTGTTAGCATTTAATTTCTTAATGGGGTTTAGAAACCTATTTTTGTATTCCTTTTGCTGCTTAATGTTCAACTTTCTTGGATATGGAATTTGGACTCATACTCCTTTAACTCATTGTTCTACTCCTTCTCTTTGTTGTTCTCCTTCTTCTTTTCAACTTCCCCTTCCTCTTCCTCTACGTCTTTCTCCTCCTTAATCTTCATGGCTTCTTTTTGATTCCTTCTACCTTACCAATAACCTCCTTAATATCATTAATGAATACCATCAACCTCCTTACCAACAATAGGGTCATTGATAAACCTAGAAACTATCGTTAATGTCCAATAGCTAGTTTTTTGAAAATTGTAGCTCTTGATTTTTAACAAATTTTTAATTCTTTAACCACTACTTCTCATTTCTAACAATTCTATTCACTTCCTAAGGCTATAAATAAGATTTGTAAATTTTCATTATGATTTTTATGCTCTTAAAACAATGTTTCAAGCTAAAATATTTATATTTACTTAAGCTATTAAAGTTTATTATTCCTCTTGTTTCCTTCTCGATTTTCTTAATTTAAATCCATTCTTGGTGCTTCAAATTTGTTACTTTCAATTTTTTTAAACATTTAAGAGTTTCATTGATCACATATTTGCATTGATAAGGGCTTTTTTCATTATTAATAGGCATTTAACGAGATATTTATCAAAGCTGTCCACTTTAAGGGTATTTCATATTCCTCTCAATTTTTCATCATATAAACTTGTTTTTGGTGCTTCAATCTTACTACATATAGTTTTTTTAAAGCTTTAAAGAGTGCCTTTAAGTATTGATTTTGTTTAAAAGTATTAGAGCCTTATGATTATTTAAGTGAAACATCTTTATAAGTGCACATTGATACTTCAAAAGGGGTTTCTTGGTTTATTTGGTTGTTTGTTCTTGTAAAGACTCTTATTTACCTTAAAAAGAGTTGTTAAAGGCTTCTTTTTACCTTCCAAAAATAGGATTATGATTTATAAGGGTTAAACTTCACCCAAAAATAAAGATTGTACTTGTTATAGTGAGTTAATTAAATTTCCAACAAGTAGTTAGAGAGAGGATTAGACAATTATTAGGGATTGCTAAAGCTTTATATATTTTGGCATATCTTCCTATCCCTACACTGATTTATTCTTTCATATTATGTTGCTTGATCATTGCTTTTATTGTAATTACATTGGCATAAAAATTTACATAACATTTTAGGTTGAATATTAGTTTAGTGATTGTATTTAGTTGAATTGGTTTAGGTGGCTTAGTTTGATAAGTTTAAAACAATTTTAGATTAATCAATTCAACCCTCTCTTGAGAGCTTTTAGGGCTTACAGAAAACATAAAGGTGTCGGCTAAATACAAGGAAACATTGAAACTACTAGATGCATGCAAACTAGAAATGAAAAGATGAAAAATTGAATTGGAGTCACCAAGTATAGGTAAGTAGTGTATGAAAAAATTAGTGGATGAGATTGCATCCTTCATGAGAGAAGTAGAATCAAAGAATTTAGATAAGGGTAATATTAAAAAATTAAGAGACAAAAATGCTTCTTTGAAAAAGGAATTAAAAAATGTTTAGAACTCCTTGTCTAAATTAACTAAGGAAAAAGAAAAATTAGATTACATGTTAACCATACAAAAGGCATCAAATGAAAAATGTAGTCTAGGATATACTCAAGAAAACATGTTAACCACTAGTAATATTACATTTTTTAAGGGAAAGAATATAAAAAAAGAGCACGTACCTACGCCATCTTATGAAAACAATGAATTATCCTCTAGACCTCAACCTAGTAAAATACATCATGCATTCACATATGAAACAAAATCAAGACTTAGGATGGAAATTAACTAAAAATGAAATAGGCATAATTTTCATGCATAATCTCCTTTAGGGAGTTCACATGACTGACAAAACGGTATGTCACATAAAAACACATATCCTAATATAATAAAAGGAATGATAATACATCTAGAAGAACTTCACAAGGAAGGTATAATGTTAAAAGGTCATATTATAAACCTAGGCAATATTATCACACTTAGACCCATAATAAACCTAGACTTAGGTATGAATTTAAACACACATATAAGACTCATGAACTTTTTTTTATACATATTATGGATACCATGGACATGGTGAAAAATTTTTGTTTTGATAGATTAAGAAATTTGAACGTTTCACTAAGTAGTTAGAGAGAGGCAACTAATCCACAAAGACCCAAGTTAATATGGGTATAAGAAATTCCTTAAATTCCTTTTTATAAGACATGGAGATTTAAAGTATCTCCAAAAATAAAAGGATAATCACCAATCGATATTATTAAATGAACTAAAGGTAGAAATCAAAAGACATTTGGTGATACATAAATAGGGAAGTACATAATTTTTTTTACTAATACATTATTTTGGTATACTTGATGTCTTGGGTGATATTTCATGAATTAATTGGTTTAAATATTCTTGTTTGTTAAATAATTAAGTTCA
>JAOXYD010018279.1:0-14752 GCA_028565735.1 Pinacopodium congolense
TTTAATGTTTATTATTAAAAATAAAAATATATAACAAAAAATTATAAAATAAATAAATAATGTCATATAAGAATTAAATAATAAAAATAGATTTAATAAATAATAAAAATAATAAAAAAGTAAAAAAAATTAGAAGAGTGGGTTGGAATAAAAAATTTTAAAAAAATCAAGAGAGGTGAGTTGGGCTGAATTGAGTTGAAAAGGGTCAGACCAATATATTAAATCGGTCGAATCGATTAAATAAGTGAATTAAACCAGATCGAACCGGTCAAATTGACCGGTCCGACTCCTAACCCTTTAGTTTTCATATATAACGTTTTTTAAAAGAAACCGAACCGATAAATTGACCTGTTTCGAATTAACCAAGTCAAACCGGCTCGTCTGGTCTGGTTTTTCAAACGTTGATATTAATTAACACTTTTATATCATTCTTGATATTTAGATAGTCATAATATATTTTAAATGTCAATCTTCATCTATAAATATAAGTTGTTTAGTTGAGGAATTAAATATAAATTAAAAGAAATTTTAGTTTACTAATTAAAATTAAAATTTACAATTATTATCAATTTATTAAAATATAATAGATCACACATAAAGATTAATTAAGAAGAGAAAAATTAGTATAAAATTAAGTTAGACTTACGTGAAGTTTTAGAAACTTTAAAGATTAATAATTATAATTTAGGCAAAAGGTACACTGTACCCCTTATTTCAAAAAAGATTTAATATGCCCCTTAATATTTTACAAAGTACCACTTTACCTCATAACATTTGAAATATGGTTTAATTTGACCATTTACATTTATAAAATGGTACAAATTACTTCATGAATCTATTTTATTGACTTTTTATTGGTCAACATTGACGTGACATATTGATATGGCATGTAAGTTCCACTTTTTAATAATGATGTGACATGCATCATTATCAAAATATAGGTCCCACATGTACGCCAATATTGACTGATAAAAAGTAATAAAACAGTGTTTAAGGGGTAATTTGTATCATCTTGTAAATTTGAGGGGACAAATTAAATTATTTTTCAAATATTAAAAGATAAAGTGATGCCTTATAAAACCTTAAAGGATATACTAAACTTTTTATAAAATGTCAAACGAAAAAGTATACCTACATATTGGTAAAAATATTATGATTAAAATGATAATTTTTGTTTTTAAAAAATCGATTGAAAAGTTAATTTCATTTAATTATTCCTCTTGTGAAATGCATATAGAATGTGAACTTATATTTTTGCTAATTTAGTGTATAAATTTCATTGATTTTTTTAACCAACTAATGTTAGGGCTATGGTTAAAAAAATACTTTTTGTCTTAAAAAATTTAGTGAAAAGTTAATACCAATTATTTTTAATTATTCCCTTTTTAAAATGTAGGAGGAATTTGGATATATAATTTTGCTAATTCAACAGAGAAATTTCATTGATTTTATTTTATTTTTAACAATTAGTGTAAAAGATAATGTTTCTTTTCATATTATTACAAGAAAAATACTAAATACATACTTTGCCCTTTAGTGGATCAAAACAGTTTAATTTACCCCTTAACATTTTATAGAATACCATATTACCCCATATCATTTGAAAAATAGTTTAATTTGCCTCCTCTCGTTTTCAAGATGATACAAATTACCCCCAACAAGGTTCTATTAACTTTTTATTGATCAACGTTGATATGGCATGTGGGACAAATATTTTAGTGATGGTATATATTATATCAGCATTGAAGGTGGGACTCACATGTCACATTAGTATGTCACTTCGACGTTGATCGATAAAAGGTCAATAAGATAATATTTAGGAGGTAATGTGTACTATTTTTGTAAATGTGATGAGCTAAATTAAATCATGTTTCAAACGTTAGGGAGCAAAGAAATACTCCTATAAGATGTTATGAGGCATATTAAACCATTTTGAAATATAGAGGGGTAAAGTGTATCTTTTACCTTATAATTTATATTTAATTTTAATTTAAAATTGTATTTTTGTATAAAGGAAGAAGATATTAGAGAAGCCATTACTTTTTATTTTTTTCTTCTAAAAATGTTTTTCTTAAGATTTGATATATAGATATTGTTAAACTTGAAAGAAAATCTTATAATATATGAAAGAGAACACTCTTTATTTCTAGATATTTTGATTGTAAGAAGAAGAAACACGTATATACAATATAAAAGATTGTTAAAAATATAAGCTAATCAATATTAGTAAATGGTTAGATCATATTGATTCCAAATAAGAACATTAAGATTATAATACAACCAGAGAAATATCTTCACAATCAAAGCCATTTAATCTTAAAATTCAACACTTATGCTCAAGTTGGTTCATAAATGTCATACATGACCAACTTGCCAAGATACTTTGAGAATATATGCTTTGAGATTGCTTTTGTAAGAATATTAGCAAATTGATCCTAAAAATGAATTTTGGACAATTTTGTAGTGCTTTCATCTAACTTATCTTTAATAAAGAACCTGTTAATTTCAACATGCTTTATTAAATTGTGTTAGACAAGATTGCAAGTTATATCACATGAAACTTTATTGTCATAATACAATTGGATTGGATGCCTAAGTGGATATGCTAAATCTTGAAAAATAACTATGCATAAGTGGATATTCCAAATCTTGTGAAATAACTATAAAGCTTCATATAGCCTAAATGCCATATCTCTAAATTCAATTTTTGCATTTGAACGAGTAATGACGTTTTGTTTCTTACTTCTATATATAACAAGATTTCTACCTACAAATGAGAAGTTCCTAAAAGTTGATCAACTATTATATATCACTTTAGCCCAATAAATATCTGTATAAACATCTATGTCTTTCCGATTTATACCTTTAGTGAACCATATCCCTTATAAGAATAGATTTAAAGTACATCAAAATTTGTATAACTGCATTCATATATTTTTTAAGATTATGCATAAATTGATTGACAATGCTCAATGCATAAGTAAGGTCAGGACTTATGTGAGCTAAGTACATCAGCCTCCCTATGAGTTTTTGATACCTTCCTTTATCAATAGGTACTTCGTTTACATCAATACATAACTTTAGAACTTCCTCGGTTGGTGTATCAACTGGTTGGTATGCTAACATACCTATTTCTTATACTAAGGCTAAGACATAATTTCTTTGGGATAAAAAAAATTCCCTTCTCTGATCTAGAAACTTCAATCCCAAGAAAATATTTTAGGTAGTTGAGGTCTTTCATTTTAAATTCTTTAGACAAGTATTCTAATAAGGCCTACTTTTCCTCTAAATCATTTCCTATAACTATTATGCCATATATATATATATATATATATATGTATTAAGAGTAATAATTTTACCTTGTCCTCTTTTCTTTAAAGATAATGTATGATTTGAATTGTTTTGATGATATCTAAAAGTTATTACGAACTTTTAAAACTTTTAAAACCATGCTCTCGGAGACTGTTTCACCCCATATTAGATTTCTTCAATTTACAAACCTTTCCTTTTTATCCCATTGATGTTATACATCTCGGTGGGAGCTCTATTTAGATTTCTTCAAACAATTCACCATATAAAAAGGTATTTATTATATCAAATTGTTGTAAAGGATAATCTAAATTCGTAGCCGAAGACAATAATACCTTAATAGTATTGATTTTAACCACAAGAGTAAATGTCTTTACACAATCGGTTACATGGGTTAAGTGTATCCTTTTATTATCAGTTTTGCTCTGAATCTTGTAATTGTTCCATATGCATTATACTTTATAGTGCATAATCATCAATGTCCCATTAGCCTTTCCTGATGGGCAATGAATAAGTTCCCACATTTATTTTTTTTACAAGAAGTTTATTTCCTCATTTATTGTTGCTTTTTACCTTAGATCAATTAAAGCTTCCTGCATACTGATATGAGTTGCTCTAATGAGATGTTTTGCTAATCATTTTTTAGGTGGTTGAAATGCTAAAGCAAGAACATCCTCAGTAGACAATTGATGTGGTATATAAGATTGGGATTCTTGCTCCTCTTCAATTGATGGACTTTTCCTGACTTATCAAGTAATTATTATCAAGAATAATACCACTATCAAGAACTTAATACTTCTTCTAAAATTGGTAATATGAAGTTTGAATTTCTTCTTGGATCTTTTCTTAAAGTTCAAACCCAAAAGAAAACATTAAATCTTCATAACAAAATACATCCATTGTTATGTATATTCATTGTTTTGAAGGATAACAATACCTATACACCTTTTGATTTATAGCATATCCAAGCAAGGCATACCGTAGGGTTAATAAACTTAACTTCTCACATTGATATTGATAGATATGTCTAAGTACTACACATCCAATGATACGAGGACATAGATTTGGTATTGTTTTAGCAACTATAGCATTATAAAGAGTTTAAATTGATGTTTGAAAATTAAAGGACCATGAGGAAGTTTGCAGTATGTGAGTTTTAAATCTATTTTACTAGGTAACTTCTGTACTTTACAACTCTAAGTGAGTACACATATCAGTTTCTTATTATATCAATGATTTAAGTGTTGGTTCCATGAAAATTTTATTGGTTACTAGTTTAAACATTTGAATTATTATTTAACCTAATAAAAAATTGATTATATAATTCAAATATTAAAATTAAAACCAACTCACTAAACTAATTAAAGCAATGGGTTAAGCAAAGATATGTTGAGATAAAAAAAGGCGAAGTTATCGAAAATTTAAATTCCATTAAAACTTTTATTATATTAAGACAATTTACCTGTTCAAAACAACTTACTTTCTTTATCAATAAAATATACTCATACATCGAAAATATGGATAATTTGTTAGAAAATGAATCTCTTGAATTAAAATTAAAGGTTATTCTTATACAATCAAATCTTAAAAAGTTCATAGCTAAATAACAAATGCATTTAGTTCATAAGTAAAACGAATAAAACAGAAAAGCACTAAAGACATGGAGAATCAAGAAAACTTATAAACAATATCCCATTGATTTCCAATACTTTCAACTTTTTGTCATCAAATTCAATCTCTTAGATATGTTGAAAGTACAGCCTAATTGATGTCTCTTCCTTTCTCCACTATCTCCAGTCATTTATAGCACTCGAGAAATAATCCCCTTAAAGGGGGCTCTTTCCAAGAACTACCCAAAAACAACTAAAAGAGCTTCCTAAAGTGTTTTTTTCTTTATATATCGTGGCAGACATTAGGATTTGAAAGATCCCAATTAGTGGATTAGGGAAGTTTGTATCCTAATTAGTCTTTAATGAGAAAAATGGCACTTAAGTGTATGATAAACAACATCGATGAGTAGAACTGCTTAGCCATTGTCTTTTATATATATATATAAAGTTAAGCAACGTTTTCTAGAAAGTCAAATGGCGTCGTCTACTATCGTCGTTAAGCTTTTGACTTTTCCTAAGGTCCCTATCTTAATTTGAATACCTCCATTGAATATCAAAATTTTGCTTTTGTTCTTTTTAGGAAAAAATTTGTCTCTTTTACCACTTAAACTCTAAATTCCAAGGCTTAGCTCAAAACTTCACAAAAAATATCAATTAAAAGTATAATAATGCCTAAAAATAGGTAAAAAGTAACAAATAATAAATCACTTATCATTAAAGTTTTCCACACCTAAACAATTGCTTATCCTTAAGCAATTACTCCAAACACCCACTAAAAAATATTCCAACAGCAATCAAAAGTTAATTGGATTTTAAAACATCAATTAGTGTAATTACTATAACCAATATCTCATAACTCAATCATGATAATAACTCTACTCAACACATACATTCACACCACGCAATGATACAACCCTTGCACATAATATTAAATCCCTAATTAACACCACGTGGACCATTATAGAAACTTGTTTAAGGTTCATTAGGTAAGTGTATTTTATACTCTATCTTACCTTGATAAGTAACTTAGCAAGTGTGTTTTACACTCTATCTTACTTTGGCAAGTACATTCTATACTTCATATTACCATTTTGCAACAAACCAATTTACTTACTTTATTTATTTATTTTTCTCTTTAATTAATTAATTTTAAATTTCCAAATTTTTTAAGAAAATCACATAAATTAGACTCCTTATTCCAAATTTGCATAAAAATTCACACAAAGTTTTCTTATAAATTTAATATTGCATATAAAGGTTAACTTAACACATATAATACACATAAAAATAAAAGAAAAGTTAGTAATCAATTAAGAGATATTCAACATCAACTATGTTACATGTACTGACTGCATTAAATTATACCAATTAATAACCAACTAGTTATTAAAATTAATTTTAAAGTAAGACATTTGAATTGATCACTCTCAGAAATCAAAATCATTGAAGTATATGAGTAATTAAATAAACCATTTTCCTTCGATACCTAAGAAGAACATTGTCCTCAATAGTTAAATATAATAAAATAAAAGAGAAGAAAAGGAGAAACTTCATTATCAATTTAATATTAAAGAGAACTAATAAAAATATTTTGATGTGTAGGAGACAATTAGTTGAATCTTTGAAAATCTCTGAAAGGTAATAAGATCTTCTTTAAAATCTTTTAAATGGATTCTATTGTTAGAAAATCATAATTCTCTTTCTAATCCTAGAGCTCATTCTGTTCTCATAACTCCTTTTATTATCATAACTTATATCGATATCTTTATATTAATGCTGGCTTACTATGAACTCATTAGCTTTAAAGAAGATTGTTAATTCAACCACTGGTAGACTTCTTCTCTCACCTCCTTTCCTTTGATTGATGAATAGCTAAAATAAGTCTCGATACACACTATCTTGTTGGAAAATTGGAAAGCAATTGGATATCCATTTACTCCTTCATTGACACTTTAGAGTATGGGATATTCAAACTCCATCATTTTCTCCCTAGTTTTAGTCCCTTCATCTTTATCAACAACTTCCTTTAAGCTTTCCTCCATTTAACTCATTTTCTGATCCTTTACTACTTCTTAAGATATTTTCCTTCACTTACTCCTTTGGATTTGCTTTGATATTAATAGATAGGCTCTATTACTATTGTTTATAACTAGATTTATAAGCTACTTAATTTGAATCTTCAAGTTGTAGATTGAAAATTTTTTTATTTCTTTGAGCCTCTTTAATGCCTTGAAATCGAGTTACAAATGTAGATATTAATTTAATCATGAGAACTTTGAACCTCAAATCCTCTTCTTACTATTGATAATAATTTGATGGGGTGCCATTAAGTTTACTTCATCACTTTATAAGAAGTTTGGGATAATAGATATGTTAGTACTTAGCACTTTAAGATTTTCACTTCAATACCCAACCTTTAAAAATTTTCAATTTGGTAACCAAGCTTTTAAAACTCGTTCAACTCACATCAAAAGGTTTTTTTTGTTAATTTTCTACTGACATAATTTACATAATATGATTTATGAACAACCATGTAACAAAAATGTGCATTTATGGATGCCTATGCAAATAATCCACCCATTTATCCAAAAAACCTGAACTTACTAAACTCGACCCAAAAAATCACGTAACTCACTATCTTCTTCTTCACAAATTCATGGCTACTCATTTCTCTTTACCTTCTTCTTCTTCATCATCATCACCATCATCATCATCATCATCATTACTTCACTATAACTCTCACTCATTCTCTTCACTTTCCTCCTTATCTCGTTGTTCTTTTTGCTTTAAACCTAGGTTATCTTTCAAATCCCATTTTTTCTTTCTATTATCTTGTTTGTATAATTTAATTTAATTTTATGAATAAAAAATGGGTAATCTTCATTGGTAAGGCTTTTCATGGTTTAGTGTAAAGCTAAGGTTTAATGGAAATGGAACTACTTTTTTATTTTGATAATTATGCAATTCTGTAAATTAGGGAACATGCAGCAAGGTAAGATAATGCATTTATCCTTTATGTTTTGCTTTACATGTTACCCATTTTCCCCTTTAAACTTTCCTATTTGTGAAGACTATTAAATGGCATCTCCAGGCTTTGTTTTGGGTGGAATGTTCCATTTCTATATTCCCTGCTTATTCATGACTAGAGAATATAAATCTTGCTTATACTTAAGTCGTAAATTTTTAATTCTAAGAAATAATAGACCCTTAACTAAGGCCATAGTTAATGTCTTCCATTAATTAAAAGCCTTTCCTTTTGTTTTTTTTTTTTCATTTAACGTATTGATGCTATTGATAGTTCTAGATTTCTTTGCACATAATGACTATGTATATACTTTTGTGAAACTCTCTGCTAAGGGTACCCTCATTGCATAAAATAGGGAAGATGAAGGTGTACAATTGCTAGAAAGGTCATTTGGGCTAAATATATAAGTGTGTAAATAGTAAGTTTTTCTCTCTAAACTTTATATAGTTATGTATTTATGTCATACTTGCTAAAATTCTCAAGCCTTAGTTCGGAAGGTATTGAATACACACAGCATAATTTCTATTTAATCTTAATCCTAGGGCATAAAACCATTTACTTGATGGTCCCATAGATATGTATGAATTTGGCATTTGTCTCATACATATATTCATTAACTCCTTCTTAATTGCTACAAATCCCCTTTTCCCTTAATCTTTATGTCTATGATGTGTCATACACCTAGATTTTCTTTCTAATATTGACGAGTGGAAAATAATTATCTACACTTTTGGAGCTCAATGGCTTTGTTGTAGTAGATGTACTTCATCCCTGTTAGACTCATAGTGATGGATACTATAACTTAAGAATTGAATATAGCTGAGGAGCATGCCATTGACCAATTAGGTTCCTAACCAAGGGCAGTAAGTCAATGCGTGCCAAGTTTTACTATACAAAGATGATGATGATCATTCTTAATTACTTCCTTATGTAGGTGTACTAACAAAAGACCGAGTTTTATCATTAACTTCAATTTGTGACAACAATATATTTTATTGGCCAAATGTTTGTGGATAGGAATTTCTAAAAGTTATTTCAATTGGTAGAACATTTTAATAAAATATGAAGTTACAAATTGAAGTTCATATCACTATTTCCATCACATTCATAAAGTGTTCTCATATATTCTCAATTAAAGCTTATAATGGTAGATCCTTTAAGTAAGGAAAGATTTGAAGGACTTGGAATTTTTATATAGAAGAGGCAAACTTGTGAGCAATAATCCTAAATAAATAGGTTAAAATAAACACATGCTCTATAATGGAGCACACAACACAAGTTTTTGTCTAAAATATTAGCAGTGGAACTTGTAGTTTGATAAAGAGGAAATAGTATAATGAAAGACAATTAATTGGAATTGCCTTTGTATAAAGATGCAAGTTGAAACCCCTTTCAAAGTTCATCTTTCATGAGAAGTCAATGAAACAATTTTAGATAGTAAATGAGTACATTATAGATGCTATAAGGGATATTTGTAAAATGAGATTATGACTCTTACATGATAATCATCCACTAGTGATTATGATATAAAACAAGACATCTTTTAAGTTAGTTTTTACATTACACAAACTAGACATATTAGTGATTTTATACATAAAGCTTATCTTGAATAACAAATGTGTCTTATAGTTTAAAGGTAGAGGAAGTCCAAGTACTCCTTTTTATTTATCAAAGTTCAAATTTAGGCAGAGTCTTAGTACTTTCTTTAACAGTTATAGTGTAATAATCAAGTTGAGATACAAACCTTCCTATATTGATCTCTATAGTGATCTTCCCTGTGTTTTTTATAACATCTTTCTCTTCTTCTTCTTCTTCTTCTTCTTCTTCTTCTTCTTCTTTCACCTTCCTCTCTAGCTTTTTAAGCTTCTTACATATTCAAACCAAAAATTTTAACTTTGACAAAAATTAGAAGCTGATGAAATTAAAATGAAAATGGAAAAAGCCATTTCATTTCTATTGGACCTTAACTTTACACTAAACCCATGATTGATGCCCATTTTCCATATATAAAATTAAATGAAACTATATTAATAAGATAGTAGAAAGTAGAAATAGGATGTGAGACAACCTAGGTTTAAAGTTAAAAGAAGGATGGGATAAGGAAGAAAGTGAAAAGAACAAGGGAGAGTTATAATGAAGCAACAAAGAAGAAGAAGAAGAAGAATAAGCAAGTAAAGAGGAAGAAGCTGTTAAAGGAAAATGGGCAGCTATAAATTTGTGAATAAGAAGAAGATAGCAAGTTAGATGATATCAGGTCGGTTTGGTTTTGGGCTTTTTAAGTAAATGAGTTGATCATACATATGGATGTCTATATATGCATATTTTTCCATAAGGGTGTTGATATGTTATATTCCATTAATTATTTCAGTATAACATTAACGAAATAATTTTTTTGACTTGATTTAAACAAGTTTTAAAAGTTTAATGACTAAATTAAAACTGTTAAAGGTTAGATACTGAAGTAAAAAATTCCAAAAAGGTTTGATATTAGCTAAGCTATTATCCTAACAAATTTAATTGATACATCCACCGTAAATTGTAGGTATTGTTATAAGTATTATGATAAGCTGTCCAATCTTCATTCATACAATATGGTTTAAAACTTAGTTTACAAGTTTTAAACCTATTTTCTATGCGTTATAATTCTAGGACATTACACTTATATTTACTATAATATATGTCGTTAGTTTATGTGATTTAAAATTTTACCATAATTTTGCAAATTAATTTAAAAGTAACATACATGTAAGTATACTTGCCGTACAAGTAATAAAATATAGTATATTTAAAACTTCAAATTTCAATCCCACGAGGAAGTCACATAAGTACTAGGTTAATCGGATTACAACTATCTTGAGAACTCAAAAGTGTGTTATAATAATTAAAATTATAAAAGTAACCTAAAAAGCTTCCAACCAATGTAAAGGAGTTCAAGATTGCTTTTCCTAATTCCAGTTATTCGGTCAAGGTACTAGTGTTTAATGCTTTAATTGATTTCTTAAGTTTGTGATGCTTAATTTAGGGCATCTTTATGAAAGTAAGACATCACTATGGTTAAGACAATGTCTTATATCTATTAGTCATATCATAAATTTTGGTTATGCATTAGACTTAGGTAATAGACCTAAAGATTAAGAAGTATAATCCTAAAATTCTTATTTTAAAACTAGCACCCTCATGATTAACCAGAGTTTGGTCATTCACTGATTTAAATTACATTGTTTATTGATTTTTCTAATAACCTAGGTAGATTTCTTGAATCCTTGATTATCTAATAACTTTGTCTTAATTGATCAGTTAAGATAAGTATTAAACATTCAAATAAACAAAGATTAGCTCACAAATCATTTATAAGCCATTAATTAACACATTTAACAACCTAGCCTTAATTAAAATCAAATTAAGCATGTATATTAATTAAAGAACATAAGATAAAAAGTATAAAACACACATAACCTTGATTAATTAAATTAACAATGTAATACAAAGAAATTAAGACGTTGGAATTCACCAAAGAAGATTCCTAAGTGATATTCCACCTTTGAATGATTTGTATGCACTGCTATAAACTTGAATCAAAGCTTAAAACGCCAAATACACAAGATTAAAATGGAAAACTAACTAAAACTAACTTGATCTAAAAAACAAAAGAAACAAATATGTTCAAGGCTTAAATTTACATGCTTTTGGCCTCTAGAGTATGTCCCTTCTTATAAGAAAGAGTTGCTAAAGATGGAGGACAGACCCCAGCTACAAATATTAAAGAAGCTATTGGACAATTTATCTGTCAACCTTCAACGACGATTGAACTCGAAGATCAACGACATCATTTAATGTCAGTGGAATTGTTATTTATGTCCCATTTTAGCATTCTTTAACATGGGTTGGTGGGAGTTAAAAGGTGGTTTCTCCAGAACACCATTTAACTCCTGAAATTTAATATTTTTGCTTATTTTTGCACCATTATTCAATTATTCACTTTCATCTATAATTTACAAATTTTCAAATATAAATTAAATATTTAAGCACTAAAATAGGGGTAAATATACAATAGATAATATCCAAAAGTACTATGAATTTTATTCCTAGCAATTCCCCCACACTTAAGTATTTTCTTGTACTCAAGTAAACCAATTCATCACCCATTTCAAAATAACATACAATTATTAAAAAATCAAATCAAATTCTTCAAGAAAAATCATTGAAAGTTTTTCCTAAATCATTCAATTATCAAAAAAATCATCTAGATGTTACAAGGATTAATTAAGCATGTCAATTAACAAGTGAATTTAGATAATTTATACTTTTTCAAACTTCAACCTAAATCACAAAAATCTTTTCTAAATATAAAATGAATATAAAAAGCATCACCATTTAAACAAATTCATGTCTTTTATTTATTAATAAACATAAAAACACAAAAGTGAGTTTTAGATGCTTCGTTAAGATATCATTTAATCTTTTTACATGAAAGTAAATACCTTATTATGAATACTCTCGTTACTAAACTAAATTACATCACATCATTTGACTGCTAGTATCACTCAATAACTTCAACCTTTTTATCGATTCAAAACTAGTAGAATGAATTTATTTACTCATTTATTCACACACACACACATACATTTTAAACTCATTTTTCTTTATTTTTGATTTTAACTGCAATAAGATGATGAAAATGTTTAAAAGACATTACAGTCACTTACGAATATACATTTTATATAAAGAAAATCATAATAATCATCAGGTACTCATTATCCAAAAATATGAAAAAATCTAATTCATTTGTTAATTAACACGATTAATTAATGATATAATATCTTAAATCATAAAAATAATTGAAATCAGAAGGAAAAAGGTTTAATGAAAAGAAAAAAAAATTGAAAAATTTTCCACAAATTATATGTTATAAAGAAAAAGATAACAAAATGATATTCTATAAAATAAGAAAATCTCAAGTATGATCACATGATATATCCCTCCCACATACTTAAATTAAACACTATCCATAATATTAATAAATTAAAAATAAAGTACAAAATTTGAGAGAAAGGAAAAGAATACCCTGTATAAAGATGTGATCATGAAATCTCTTCGCTAATGTGACTTATAGCCAACTGTAAATAAAAAATAAAAGGTAAAAGCACTAAAAATAGACAAACACATCAAAACAAAGAAAACACATCAACACACCAATTTATTCAAAGCACAGTTAAAATTAAAAACACATCGCCTTCACCATCCAACTTTTATGGTTGGGTTGACTCTCAACAAACACTTTTTAAAGGTCTTTTAGATAGACCTCAGGGTAAAGAATTTTCAATCTCTTATTAGGTCAACCACCTAGCTTCTCATCATCTTCCTTGAATTAATGACAAACCAATTTTGAAAGATTTCTTATACTTTACAGTAAAGTCCTGAATTCATAAGTTCTACCTTGAATGAAGCACTATAGTAAAAAGTCTAGGTATATAATTCTCGACTTAGGACTGAAAACTGAAATATCTATGAAATCTATGTGCTCAAGTGCTTCCTGAGACTCTTAATTAATCTCACTTCGAACAATCTCGTCTTTATACTCAAATGCATCAACATCTAAACTAGTTTAACCTAAAATAAGTGTAACCTCAACACTAACGTTGTCTAGCTTAGTTGGCTTTACATGATCAATTTCCCTAATTGATGCTAGAATTTGTTCCATAGTTCTTTGATTATGCTCAAGTTACAACTTATTAGGAAATAATAAAGATTGCTTAAATGAAGCCTTATCAAACCAAGACTAATTAGGGTAATCCATCTAACTACAGTGTAATCATCATCTAAGTACTCAAATACTGTTGATCAAAAAGCACTGAAGGCCGGCCAAAAAAAGGTGGATAAAGCCAAAATTAATTAGGGTATTCCATTGAATCAGAGGTATAAATATGGTCAATTAGATCTAAATGGTTCGTCCAACTATCACCCTAATCAAATTTAACTTTAGCCTCATACCATTGGCAATCTTGCCAACAGTCCTGTTGCCACCACCTCTTCTTGACGATTAAAAGAAGTCACCAAAAGATCTTTCACCAAAAAGCAAAAATAAAACCAAACAAAATAGCAAATTATAACATAAACATCACATAAACACCGAAAATAATAAAGAAAACAACATAAGCAAAAAAATAATTTTAGAGTAATTGACACCAATATATTTCTAATATTATAATTACATCCTTGATAACAACACTAAAAACTTGTTGTTGGTTTATGTGATTTAAATTTTTAGCACAATTTCACATATTGATTTCCAACTAAAGTACATGAAAGTGCACCTAATGTGTAAGTCCTAAAGTAGAGTATCTTTAATATTTTAGATGTCAATCCCATGAAGAACTAATGTAAGTACTAGGTTAATTGGATTACTGCTATCTAGAGAACTCAGGATTATGATTTAATAATTAAAATTACAAAATAAGCCTAGAAAGCTTCCAACTATTATAAAGGAGTTCAAGATTACTTTTCCTAATAGCAATTATTCAGTCAAGGTTCAGGTGTTCAATGCTTTAATTGATTCCTCAAGTTTGTGACGCCTAATCAGGGTATCTTCATGAAATTAAGACACGACTATAGTTAATTCAAAACCTTATCGCTATTGGTTCTATCTTGAAGTTTGTTCATGCATCGAACTTAAGTAATAGACCTAAAGATTAAGAAGTCTAGTCCTAAAATTCCTATTTCATAACTAGCACCCTCATGATTAACTAGAGTTTGATCATTCACTGATTTAAACTATGTTATTTATTGATTTTTCCAACAACTTAGGTAG